>JAWPHD010008527.1:0-82500 GCA_037043455.1 Cyrtodaria siliqua | reverse complement strand
AAAACACAAGCAAGTTTACACACATCACATTCGTACAATCACCTGGTGCTCGATCGTCAGGTGCATGTTCTCAGTAAATTTAAGCCGGGATATAACGATCAGAAGATGTCTCCGTCTTCTCCCATCTACGTAAATATACTGGATTTACGTTACAACCTTCATGTCCACGTCTCCTGCAATGAGTTTGATGTCCAGGATCCTGTTGAATCACTCCAGGGTCTTAAATAAACAATAATTCTGATTGGTGCATCTGAAAATGAAACAAACAAAACATAAATAAATAATCGGTCTTAAAATATCGCTCACAACGAAATACCCTTATCTCCTCAAAGATACCCAAATCCACGCGCAATTTACCCAACACTTACACAAGTCTACCAAACAGAACACAACATGTTTTACTAATACCCTGAACGGATATACATTCTATTCACAAAATAGTAATTTTCTTAATTTTTTAAAACTTATTCTCTATTTACCCTGTGATTTCCAAAGGAGGTCTTTGATTATATATTGTTATACACCTTTTGGAATCAGAATCAATAAAAATAATTCTCTGTGCCAGCATTTAATTTCACTTCGGCAAGTTGTTATTAATCTGATCCGATAAAAACATTTTTTTTTACTTTTCTACGTTTTGGCTCCAACAATTGGGTCGTGTCATATTACATGTATTATACTATTCTCGTCTGTTCATACTTGCTTCTAGGTACTTTCTACCATTACATTTTGATATATAAATACATGTTTTTATCGGATATTCTTAATTCTAAACGGATATAAATTTATTCCAGAAAACAATGATTTTCTCCATTTTTAAAACTGTTCTCCCCAAAAAAATCATATTTGGCACGTGATTCTCAGAGGAGGACTTTCATATATTTTTAGATACTTTTTGGAATCGAATAAAATAAATAATGTCTGAGCCTATTAATAGTACCTGAGGATATTTTTGATTATATAATCCCGAAAGCGTACTGTTGTTTGTCATTTATACCTTTTTGTCCGAAAAAAAAACGGTCGGAGCATTAATAAAAATGAGATATTTCCTATAGAAACCACTAGCATTCTAACGAATGGCATCGTAGGTCCGACACTGTACTGCAAACAAGGCTCTTGATAATACAACGAAAGAGCACACACAAAAAAAACAGAAAGGGTGTGAAGACAGGGTTACCGACTTGAAACCGGTAGGCAATAAGGCCTACTGGTTAGCTTGAATCGATTTTATATGCGCACAATCCTCGCTATATATACTGTCTTCAGCACCCAAATAGACAAGACAGTGTAAACAAATCTACATCCCCATCAAAAGGAATTCTCTAACAATAAAGTCCACATCCAGAGAAAACTACTAAAGAAACACATACAAAATAATAAACATCTCAGGATGTGTCCAGAATCGCTACTGACACAACCATAGTAGTTGCAGCTAAAGAGAAAACCAATTTAGTTACTGACAGAAACCCGAGGATGAAAGCTCAATGCACCCACCTCTCTTAGTTGGGGTTTCAGTAGGTACAATCATGAGTCCCAGAGGTAGTCCAGTCATCGCACAAGTGAAAAAGTGAAGCGTAATGACTGACTGTAGAGGAGTCAATCACTAAACATGCTCAGTGCGCTGTAAACCAAAGGGTTATATCCTTGCTGACAGAATTTCCTAATTATATTTGTGAAGCGATCAGGAAACCCGTCAGACCCCTTTGACTTTCGAAGTTTATAGACCACATCTCCATAATGTGAGTGTTGTGACATGCCTAGTCGCAGAAGTGTTTTAAGGTTGGTGTTGTACTTTTCCAGCAGATCCCTTGTTGCAGACGATACATTTCGAGAAAGATCTACGTAGTTTTTGATAACGAAAACCCTGCTGAAGAAGTTTACCTGTAATAACTTGGTTTTGATCATCATTGAAGTCTGTAACATCATCACACGCTCTAGCAAATCGAATGAGCTGTGAGCCATCCAGGTGTGGATAGTTAACGATGTTAAAATTGAAATCATCTCTCTAATCATAGATTTTAGTATAAATACAATCATTAGAAATCGAGAGATGAAGATCGAGAAATGCTGCTACTATATCAGAAATGTTGGCTTTATTCAACTTGAGCTCTGGTGGATAAATGTTAGTAACCATATGAGCAAAAAACGGATTATCAATATTGAGTATGTCATCAAGATACCGAGAAGTATTATTAAAGGCATCAATAATTTCACCCTGGCTAGCAGGTGACAAACTCAACATAAAATCTCTTTCATAGCAGTACAAAAACAAATCTGCAACAAGTGGCGCACAGTTAGTACCCATAGGAATACCAACAACCAACAACCTGGCGGTAAATAGTTTTACCGTATCTTATAAAGATGTTATCCAGAAGAAAAGATAAGGCTCTACAAACATCAGTACAAGTCCACAAATTATACTTATCAATAGGGTCGTTAGTAAAGAAAGCCCTGACATTATTAAGAAAGCCCTACGTTATTTCATGATGAACCAAAATCAATCAAAATACTGTCTGTTCCCATTTCTTTTAACTTAGGCTATTAGTTAGGTTAAATTTAATGTTCAAATTTGCAACTGGTTTTCGAGACTTTCCTTTAGAAGCTTACATGTTGATTTCCATGACGTATAACGTTGGGTGAACGATACTGTGAAATTGAACAATTAAAGTAAGGTTTTTTGATTGTGACGTCAGAGAAAGTAGGTAAATAGTTAGTGGGTTTTCCATGATCAACAAGCTATGCGCAAATGAAATACGTTGAACGCTTATTAAAATATAGCTTTTCATTTTTACTTTTTTTATTTTATTCAGACACCAAGTGTACATCAATTATCATATAAAAGTTGCAATTGAGAAAAATAGAGAATTAGAGGAAACATATCTACTTTTGTTTACCAATATATCATAAACGATAGACAAATATGCAATATGAAAACCTTAATTGTTCAACATATTTTGAACAATATTGCATCTTGCTTTAATATGATTTGGCTTCAGTAAGGGGTACATGTATGTTGAGTACAACTCAAGATTTCTAAAACGTTTTAGTTCCTCAATAAAGATTGCGACATTAGATAGACATTTTTTCAATCTGCATGAGTTAATATATTTTTTGTAAATAAGTAAACATATATATATATTATAATATCTGAAATTGATGAGCATTCTGGGCACACAAGAATATTTTCGGGTTCATTTCAACTGAGATTTCACACGTGTCTCTTAATTGGTAAAATAAAAACATTAAGACATTCTTTGACCACAGGCAATCATAAAACAAATGAATCAATGTTTCTTTTTTGTTATTACAAAATGTACATAATTCTGTTTCTGACAATCCGCATTTATATAGTCTCGCATTTGTAAACACAACTCTATGGAATATTTTATATTGAAGGCTTTGAAGATTTGCGTCATCAACTATACGGAAATAATTACAATACACAATTAATATATTTTACATAATATGTGACACGTGTGATCAGGAAATAAAATTGTTTAGCTTTGTAAAACATCCATTACATAATCTGTTTTATGTACACTAGTGTCATGTACATTCAATAATTGTGATTGATTGCTCTCACATTATGTAACATCTGAACATTTTCTAGAAGGAAAACCATGTTATTAAAGATAGATTTTAAATTTATCCTCAGCTTAATCATTCAGTTACCAGGTTACTGTAATCAAACAAGTGGTCATAAACAGTAACATTATATAACGAAAATATACGCTATAAATGAAAAGAAAGCAATTCACAACTGGCATGCATTTTCTACGTTATTTCATGATAAATATTTATTATTTTCAAATTTAGGATTATTCACTTTTGAGAGGAAAGCAGTGTGGTAAACAATAACCATGCACATAGGTACTAACTGTGTTCACTAATATGTACATGAAATATATTTCTGGAGTGTGAAGTAAACACGAATAGATGTTAGCAAAAATACAACAAACATGCAATATATATTACCTAATTTAAACTGCACAACACAACACTGGAGTCAACTGCGATTTCAGTAACTGCGGGTTTTGTAGATGTTGGTCTGGCCTGTGAATGGCAGTGTCCTGTTACTGCTACAGGTGTGTTTCTACTTGTAGATGTGACTGCTGTTGTTCACAGTATTCTGGTAATGCAGCAGTCTTATATTTTTTTCGATAAAACTACAAGTGCAAAACACAGTAAACAATGCAGTATTCAATCAGACATGTGAAAATAAGTAGTAGTTTAAATAAGAAATATTAAAAACCTTATTATATTAGTAACGGTTCATCACATATGCCATCTGCCAAAATGCATTTATAAGACAATTACCATTTACAGTGCGGCTGTTCATAAAGAGATTACTATTGTTGTTTTGCATGACGATTTTCATTCAATGTATTGGCAATTATTCACATTCTATGGTGCATATAACAGATCAATTAACAATGTTTAGTATTGAAAGAAAGATGTGTGAAACAGAAAATAATAAAAAATTGTTAACAAAGCACAGTTGTACAATGGTAAATTTCTACATAACAATATTGATGTATAAATATTAACACTAAGAAACACTGCAGAGAAACATTTATCCATGGAATCGACGGCTTTCTTATTACTGATGATGTTTTATATCGAGGAGATGCCAGTTCTGGCATCATATGAGTGTAATAGAAAGCCTGAAGCTTGGACACTAGAATTTCGTTCCAAAACGTCTCTGCATATCCTTTCACTGTTAATATCATTTGGAGAGGAACGTCGGATGACGAAATCACACCAATCTTTGTCCAGAATGTTAAGCTGCCCTTACACCTGGTAGTAGTAATTATGATTGCGCTTAAGAACTAATTCATTCTGGTCAGATGTCTTGGAGCAGAAGTTCTTATCGTTGATGGCTACATGTCGGATTGTGCCTGCTTTATTCGGAAGGAAGGAGATACTTCATTTCTATAAGGCCCGTACTAATGGATACATTTCGGATTGTGCCTGCTTTATTCGGAAGGAAGGAGATGCTTCATTTCTATAAGGCGCGTACTACCGCCCTTCATTGTAACCAGGCCATCACTGCTTGCAGCTAGGAAAGGAAATTCTTTTGACACGGCCAGTCCTGATGGCGCAACAATGCATTCACCGTTCATTTCTTTAACGTAATCAAGACTTGTATTTCTTCTTCAAACCCCTTTCTATTTCCTTTGAAGTTGGTGTAACGGAGTCGCTTTACTAATGCTGGGCTGTTGTTATTTTCTGAACGTTTCGCAACTTCCCCAAACACAGAGCTTGTTAATCGGTTTTTCCTCTCCTGTTTCCATTTCTCATTTGGTGATTGGCCTCTTGTATCTAATTACATGGCAACTATTTCTGATTCACTTAACTTTACTTCCTGCTCATAGAAAGAGTTCATTTTCATTTGAAGTTCTGCTTCCGGAATATCATCAGTATCATCTAGAACGTCCATAGTGGAGTTTTGCCTTTTTGGTGTTACATTGAGACTGCGTATTCAATTTCCTTTTTCGTTTCTTAACTTTGTTTTCTGGCTGTTGCTGAGATTTTAAAGTTTGAACATATTTCCGTGATCGGCTTCTGTATGTGTCAATGAATGCAGAGTCGGGTTTCACACAAGTCACAGCGGAGTTATGGCCCTTGATTTAGTTAAAAATGCTATATTTTGCCTCGTTAAGACGATAGGGGCTTCATTGTCCATTCTATCTTCACCAAACTTTATCAGATTGTTAATATCAATGAAAGCTCGGACAAGTTTCTTAACCATTCATATCGGACGAGTAACAACGGAGTTATGGCCCTTGATTTAGTTCAAAATGCTATATTTTGCCTCGTTAAGACGATAGGGCCTTCATTTGTCATCCATCTTTACCAAACATTACCACATTGTTAATATCAATGAAAGCTCGGACAAGTTTGAAACCATTCATATCGTCGACTAGTAACAGCGGAGTTATGGCCCTTGATTTAGTTCAAAATGCTATATTTTGCCTCGTTAAGACGATAGGGCCCCCTTTTTTCATTTGATCTTTACTAAACTTCGTCAGATTGTTAACGTCAATAAAACCTGGGTCAAGTTCGTAAACCAGCCTGATCGGACCAGTAACAGCGGAGTTATGGCCCTTGATTTTGTTAAAAATGCTAAAATTTGCCTCATAAATACGATAGAGCCTTTATTTTGCATCTGATCTTTGCCAGCCTTTACCAGATTTTATGATTTTCATTTTCTTTTTTTTTTAATTTTTTTTAAATTAATAATTTTTTTTTTATTTTTTTTTGATTTTTTGTTGATTTTTTGTTGATTTTTTAAAATTATTATTATTTTTTTTCATTTTTTTTAGCTCTGTGTTGGACCAGTCGGACCAGTAACAGAGGAGTTATGGCTCTTGATTTAATTAAAAATACTATATTTTGCCTCGTTAATACGGTAGGGCCTTCAATTTTAATCTGATCTTTACCAAACTTTACCAGATTCTTTAGTTATGGCCCTTGATTTAGTCAAAAAGCTGTTTCTAGCCTAAAACTTTCAAAAACAACGTAAATGGCAGTCACTCGCTTCATTGATGTTATAAGAGCCATGTTAGCCAGTAGAGCGTCCACAGGCCCTCTTGGGCCTCTTGTTTTTTTGTATTATATTTACACGAGCATATTTGCCTTGTTGGTTAGAGATTAGATCATGGTGGGGATCTCTTTATTT
Source organism: Cyrtodaria siliqua (assembly GCA_037043455.1). Lineage (NCBI taxonomy): Eukaryota > Metazoa > Mollusca > Bivalvia > Adapedonta > Hiatellidae > Cyrtodaria > Cyrtodaria siliqua. The sequence continues at coordinate 75,818 of JAWPHD010008527.1, read as the reverse complement.
ACACTGTCCTGTTTTAATGGGATGGCAGTAGGGTAAGTGTGAGGTTTGGTGCACCCTAGAACCGTTTTAAACCCCCAGTGGCCTACTTTGCCACTGACCGTTCCAAGGTGGTAGCCCTATTGTCAACCCTTTTGTGTTTGTGATGTCGTTTGCTTTTATTGTTACTTTTGCCTTCTTGTTTGTCTGTTTGCATGTTTGTTTCTGTGTTTTGTGGTTGACTGTCCTCCGTGAATGTTACTTTCCCTGTCGATCTTTTTATATTTCTTTGTATATGTTGTGCCCCGAGTCCCTAAATGACCATACAAAAAAAGAATAAAATCTATTCAAATTTGAGCTAGACATATATTTGTACCGAGTTTTTACCCAATTACCCCCAGTGGGGGCCCAGTTGACGGAGACAAAATCTGAGACCTTGCTACACCGCCCTGGGTCATAAAATTCCAAAAACAAAGTTAGTGGGATTTGAACCCACGAGCGCAGGTTTTCAATATAGAATATTGCATATTTAAGAAGATCAAGGGCCATAAGTCAGGTGTTACTGGTCCGATCAGGCTGTGTTTCGAACTTGGATCCGAGCTTTCATTAATATAATCAATCAGGCAAAGGTTGTTAAAGATCAAATAATAAATGAAGGTGCTAAAGTGTTCACAATGCGGAACATGGCATTTTTTAGAAAAAAAGACCATAATGCTGGTGTTCCTGATCCGATCTGACCGGTTTTCAAACTTGTCCGAGCTGTCATTGATGATAACAATATGTGCAAGTTTGATAAAGATCAAATAATAAATGAATTTGTTAGCATGTTCACAAGGCAGAAAATGACATTTTTCAGCAAAATCAGGGCCATAACACCGGTGTTACAAAAATTCCGATCAGGCCGGTTTTGAACTTGTCCGAGCTTTCACTGATATTAACAATCTTTGAAAGTTTGGTAAAGATCAAATAATAATTGAAGGTGCTAGAATGTTCACAAGGCAGAAAGTGGCGTTTTATTCCAGGAAACAAGAGCCATAACTCTGGTGTTACTAATCCGAGATTTTATTAATATTAAGACATTGACAAAGATTGGTAAAGATTAAATAATAAATGAAGTCGCTAATATGTTCACAAGGCAGAAAATGGAAATTTTTTCAGCAAAACAAGGGCCATAAATCTGGTGTTACAAAAACATCCGATCTGGCTGGTATCCGAACTTATCCGAGCTTTCAATGATATTAACAATCTGTGAAAGTTTGGTAAAGATCAAGGTGCTTGTGTTCACAAGGCAGAAAATGGCATTTTTCGGGGGGAAAAACAAGAGCCATAAATCTGGTGTAATCTGATTTGGCTGGTTTTCCGAATTTGCCGAGCTTTAATTGATAATAACAAACTGTGCAAGTTTGGTAAAGGTCTAAAAATAAACGAAGGTGTTATCTAGAACATCAAGGGCCATAACTCCGGTGAAACTAATCCGATATGGCTGATTTTCGAACTTGTCCGAGTTTTCTTTGATATAAACCCTGGCAAAGTTTGGTAAAGATCCAATTAATAATGAAGGCCCTATCCTGATCACAAGGCACAAATTAATGGACTTCGGACGACAACGGACAACGGACGACGGACATAAGCACTGCTGGCCTTCGGTCAGTAGAGCTAACAAGACCTCTGTCTGAGGTTGTCTCGCCCACCGCGGCAAACCGCATATGAAATATTTTATTTTTGTGCTTAAATGATGTCCACCAAAGACAACACTTCATATGACCAAGTATCAAACAAATAAAAGCGTAGTAATCATTAGAAGTTAAGTTACAGAGTTTAAGTAGTTTAATCAGGGTGTAGTTGTGGGAAAATAATGCAAAATATGACTTTGACCTTGGTATATTTTGTCATTCAGCGATGTCATCCAATGCTAACAATACATATGACAAAGTATCAAAGACATAACATCAGGCAATCATAAGGTTTATTGAGGTTAAGTTACCTAAACAAGGTTGTTACCTAACTAAGGTTAGGTTTGGGGGAAATAACGCAACATATGACCTTGACCTTGGTATTTTTTGTCATCCAGCTATGGCCACTTATGCAAACTAGAGCTGTCGAATTTTAAGGGCGATACATATACCCTCACTACCTGTTCCCCCCATTCCCCACCCTACTGTTTGAGTAAAGATTGAGTGGAATGGGATTTTCAGGATCAGGTAATGGTGGCCTTGACCTTTAACCTACTGACCTCAAAACCAATAGGGGCCATCTTTTTTTCACAGGTAGTCCACCTATTAAGTTTCATGACATTTGCTTCAGGGGGAGAGGAGTTATGGAGCGGACAAGGTTTTTCATTATCTGGTCCCGGTAACCTTGACCTTTGATCTACTAACCTCAAAATCAAGAAGGGTCATCCTCCCACCACAGGCAATTCACCTATGAAGTTGCATGAGCTTTGCTTCATGGAGAGAGAAGTTATGGAGCAGACAATGTTTTTCATTATCGGATGCCGGTGACCTTGACTATTGAATCAAAATCAAAAGTGGTCGTCTTCTCACGACAGACAGTTCGCCTATGAAGTTTCATGATATTTGCTTCAGGGGGAGAGGAGTTATGGAGTGGACAAGGTTTTTCATTATCGGATCCCTGTAACCTTGACCTTTGATTTACTGATCTCAAAATCAATAGGGGTTCTCCCTTTACCACAGGCAGTTAACCTGTGAAGATTCATGAGATTTGCTTTAAGAGAAGGGGAGTTATGGTGCGGATAAGGTTTTTCATTATTGGGTTCCGATGACCTTGACCTTTGACCTATTAATTTCAAAATCAATAGGGATCATTCTCTCAACACATGCAGTTCACCTATGAATTATGATGATATTTGCTTAAGTGGGGGAGGAGTTATGGAATGGACAAGGTTTTTCATTATCAGGTCATGATGACCTTGACCTTTGACCTACTGACATCAAAATCATGATAAACATCGTTTAAACATAATAAACATCGTTTAGCGTGGGGTATAGCAATACATATGACCAAGTATCAAAGACATAAAGTGAAACAATAACATAAAGTTAACTGAGGTTAAGTTTGTGGGGAAATAACGCAAAATATAACCTGACCTTAGTAAGAAATGTCATTCAGTGATGTCCGCCAATGCCAACAAGTATTAAACAAAGAAATTAAAGTTATCAGAAAAAGTTAACTGAGGTTAACTTACCTAACCAAACTGATGTTTAGGGTAAATAACGCAAAACGTGACCTTGACCTTGGTATTTTTTGTCGTTCGTCCACGAATGCCAACCATACATATGACCAAGTATCAAAGACATAAAGTTAGGCAAATCACATAAAGTTAACTGAGGTTAAGTTACCTAACCATGGTTACGTTTGGGGAAAATAAGCAAAATACGACCTTGACCTTGGTAATTTTTATCGTTCAGTGATGTCCACCAATGCCAACAATACATATGACCAAATATCAAACAAAGAAATTAAAGTTATCAGAAAAAGTTAACTGAGGTTAACTTACCTAACCAAACTGGTGTTTAGGGTAAATTACGCAAAACGTGACATTGACCTTGGTATTTTTTGTCGTTCAGCGATGTCCACCAATGCCAACCATACATATGACCAAGTATCAAAGACATAAAGTTAGGCAATCACATAAAGTTAACTGAGGTTAAGTTACCTAACCAAGGTTAAGTTAGGGCAAAATAGGCAAAATATGACCTTGACCTTGGTAATTTTTGTCGTTCGGTAATGTCCACCAATGCCAACAATACATATGACCAAGTATCAAACAAAGAAAATGAGGCAATCACATACAATTAACTGAGGTTAAGTTACCGAACCAAATTTTTTCCAAACCAAGGTTAAGTTTGAGAAATAAAGCAAAATATGACCTTGATCTTGGTAATTTTGGCATTACGTGATGTCCCTTTCCCTAACAAAGCATCTGACAAAGTTTCAAGAAAATTCGGTTGTTGAGATATAGTTGATTTAAAATTTGGCCAACGCCGCCGCCGTCGTCGCCGGAAAAGTGACTGCTATGTCTCGCTACTCACTATGTGGGCGAGACAAAAACAGTACGGTAAAGGAATACCTCCAGCATATGCTAATAACAAAAACAAACAATAATGTCAACGGTATTTTGCCTCTAGGTACCTGAAAAAATTAAAACAATAGGTAGGGAACACAACGAGACTGAGTCGGGCTAAACTGTTACACATATATATAGATCTCTCAAGTGAAATCCATCGATATGTAATGTTTAAACTTCATTTCGCTATAATTCGACTAAGAAAAACAAGTTTCAACTAAGTAATAGATAGAGTATGGTCTCATTGAGTTGGTTAATTTAAAATCGAGATGGGCCTAGCCCATCGAGAAGTTTAAATTAACCAACGAGATGAAAGCATACTCTTTTTTGTTTTGTAGCTGCATTTAAGCTCCCTACCATATTCTAACTTCCCATAACTGTATTTGTAGTACACCATTTATTCTGAAAGGTGTTATTTTCACTTAAACGATTTACACCTGTACTATTACAAAGAGAATTTTCAGTGATCATTCTACAATACAGCGTTAATGCATTTAGTTCTACATTTTGACAACTTAAAACCTATACCTTATGTGTTTAAATAATTCAGTTATTAATGACAAATAGCAAAATGTATAAATGAGTTAGAAGTATAACCAATAACACTCTATTAAATCAGAGCGGTACCATTGTTACAGGAAAATAACCGCCGGGAAATAACTGGACACATGCGGGAAAAAACTGGACATTAGTGTGTAGCTCAATAACATATTATCATATCTCAACTCCAATGTTTTCCCGGAAATCCATCATGTCAACCTCATTAATGAGGCAATAGCATAACCAATAACACTGTATTAAATCAGAGCGGTACCATTGTTAGAGGAAAATAACCGCCAGGAAATAAATGGACACAGCCGGGGGAAAAAAATGGATATTATTGTGTATCTCAATAATATGTTATCATATCTCATGTACAATGTGTTCCCGCTCATCCCTCATGTAAACCTCATTAATGAGGCAGTAGTATAACCAATAACACTCTATAAAATCAGAGCGGTACCATTGTTACAGGAAAATAAACGCCGGGAAATAACTGGACACAGACGGAAAAAAACTGGACATTATTGTGTAGCTCAAAATTATGTTATCATATCTCATCTCCAATGTTTTCCCGCTCATCTCTCATGCCAACCTCACTAATGAGGCAATAGTATAACCAATAATACTTTATTAAATCAGAGCGGTACCATTGTTAGAGGAAAATAACCGCCGGGAAATAACTAGACACAGGCGGGAAAAAACTGGACATTATGGTGTGTCTCAATAATATGTTATCATATCTAAACTCCAATGGTTTCTCGCGCATCCCTCATGTCAACCTCAATAATGAGGCAATAGTATAACCAATAACACTCTATTAAATCAGACCGGCACCATTGTTAGAGGAAAATAACCGACGGGAAATAACTGGACACAGCCGGGAAAAAACTGGACATTATGGTGTATCTCAATAATGTGTTATCATATCTTATTTCCAATGTTTTCCCGCACATCTCTCATGGAAACTTCACTAATGAGGCAATAGTATAACCAATAACACTCTATTAAATCAGAGCGGTACCATTGTTACAGGAAAATATCAGCCTGGAAATAAGTGGACACAGCCGGGGAAAAACTGGACATTATTGTGTATCTCAATAATATGTTATCATATCTCATCTCCAATGTGTTCCCGCTCATCCCTCATGTCAACCTTATTAATGGGGCAGTAGTATAACCAATAACACTCTATTAAATCAGACCGGTACCATTGTTAGAGGAAAATAACCGCCGGGAAATAACTGGACACAGCCGAGAAAAAACTGGACATTATTCTGTATCTCAATAATATGTTATCATATCTCATCTCTAATGTTTTCCCGCACATCTCTCATGCATACCTCACTAATGAGGCAATAGTATAACCAATAACTCTCTATTAAATCAGAGCGGTACCATTGTTACCGGAAAATAACCGCCGGGAAATAAATGGGCACAGCCGGGAAAAAACTAGACATTATTGTGTAGCTAAATAACATGTTATCATATCTCAACTCCAATGTTTTCCCGGACATCCTTCATGTCAACCTCATTATTGAGGTAATAGTATAACCAATAACACTCTATTAAATCAGATCGGTACCATTGTTACAGGTAAATAACCGCCGGGAAATAACTGGACACAGCCGGAAAAAAACTGGACATTATTGTGTAGCTCAATAACATGTTATCATATCTCAACTCCAATGTTTTCTCGGATATCCTTCATGTCAACCTCATTATTGAGGTAATAGTATAACCAATAACACTGTATTAAATCAGAGTGCTACCATTGTAACAGGAAAATAACCGCCGGGAAATAAATGGACACAGCCGGGAAAAATCTGGACATTATTGTGTATCTCAATAATATGTTATCATATCTAATCTCAAATGTTTTTCCGCTCATCTCTCATGTCAACCTCACTAATGAGGCAATAGTATAACCAATAACACACTATTAAATCAGAGCGGTACCAATGTTAGAGGAAAATAACCGCCGGGAAATAACTGGACACAGCCGGGAAAAAACTGGACATTATTGTGTATCTCAATAATATGTTATCATATCTCATCTCCAATGCGTTCCTGCTCATCCCTCATGTGAACCTCATCAATGAGGCAATATTATAACCAATAACACTTTATTAAATCAGAACGGTACCATTGTTACATGAAAATAACCGCCGGGAAATAACTGGACACAGGCGGGAAAAAAGTGGACAGTATTGTGTATCTTAATAATATTTTCTCATATCTCATCTCCAATGTTTTCCCGCACAACTCTCATGCAAACTTCACTAATGAGGCAATAGTATAACCAATAACACTCTATTAAATCAGAGCGGTACCATTGTTACAGGAAAATAACCGCCGGTAAAATAAGTGGACACAGCCGGTAAAAAACTGGACATTATTCTGTATCTCAATAATATGTTATCATATCTCATCTCCAATGTGTTCCCGCTCATCCCCCATGTCAACCTCATTAATGGGGCAGTAGTATAACCAATAACACTCTATTAAATCAGACCGGTACCATTGTTAGAGGAAAATAACCGACGGGAAATAACTGGACACAGCCGGGAAAAAACTGGACATTATTGTGTATCTCAATAACATGTTATCATTTATTATCTCCAATGTTTTCCCGCACATCTCTCATGGAAACTTCACTAATGAGGCAATAGTATAACCAATAACACTCTATTAAATCAGAGCGGTACCATTGTTACAGGAAAATATCAGCCGGGAAATAAGTGGACACAGCCGGGAAAAAAATGGACATTATTGTGTAACTCAATAATATGTTATCATATCTCATCTCCAATGTGTTACCGATCATCCCTCATGTCAACCTTATTAATGGGGCAGTAGTATAACCAATAACACTCTATTAAATCAGACCGGTACCATTGTTAGAGGAAAATAACCGTCGGGAAATAACTGGACACAGCCGGGAAAAAACTGGACATTATTCTGTATCTCAATAATATGTTATCATATCTTATCTCCAATGTTTTCCCGCACATCTCTCATGCATACCTCACTAATGAGGCAATAGTATAACCAATAACTCTCTATTAAATCAGAGCGGTACCATTGTTACCGGAAAATAACCGCCGGGAAATAAATGGGCACAGCCGGGAAAAAACTGGACATTATTGTGTAGCTAAATAACATGTTATCATATCTCAACTCCAATGTTTTCCCGGACATCCCTCATGTCAACCTCATTATTGAGGTAATAGTATAACCAATAACATTCTATTAAATCAGATCGGTACCATTGTTACAGGTAAATAACCGCCGGGAAATAACTGGACACAGCCGGAAAAAAACTGGACATTATTGTGTAGCTCAATAACATGTTATCATATCTCAACTCCAATGTTTTCTCGGATATCCTTCATGTCAACCTCATTAATGAGGCAATGGTTTAACCAATAACACTGTATTAAATCAGAGTACTACCATTGTAACAGGAAAATAACCGCCGGGAAATAAATGGACACAGCCGGGAAAAATCTGGACATTATTGTGTATCTCAATAATATGTTATCATATCTAATCTCAAATGTTTTCCCGCTCATCTCTCATGTCAACCTCACTAATGAGGCAATAGTATAACCAATAACACACTATTAAATCAGAGCGGTACCAATGTTAGAGGAAAATAACCGCCGGGAAATAAATGGACACAGCCGGGAAAAATCTGGACATTATTGTGTATCTCAATAATATGTTATCATATCTAATCTCAAATGTTTTCCCGCTCATCTCTCATGTCAACCACACTAATGAGGCAATAGTATAACCAATAACACACTATTAAATCAGAGCGGTACCAATGTTAGAGGAAAATAACCGCCGGGAAATAAATGGACACAGCCGGGAAAAAATGGACATTATTGTGTATCTCAATAATATGTTATCATATCTCATCTCCAATGCGTTCCTGCTCATCCCTCATGTGAACCTCATCAATGAGGCAATATTATAACCAATAACACTTTATTAAATCAGAACGGTACCATTGTTACATGAAAATAACCGCCGGGAAATAACTGGACACAGGCGGGAAAAAAGTGGACAGTATTGTGTATCTTAATAATATTTTCTCATATCTCATCTCCAATGTTTTCCCGCATAACTCTTATGCAAACTTCACTAATGAGGCAATAGTATAACCAATAACACTCTATTAAATCAGAGCGGTACCATTGTTACAGGAAAATAACCGCCGGTAAAATAAGTGGACACAGCCGGTAAAAAACTGGACATTATTCTGTATCTGAATAATATGTTATCATATCTCATCTCCAATGCGTTCCCGCTCATCCCCCATGTCAACCTTATTAATGGGGCAGTAGTATAACCAATAACACTCTATTAAATCAGACCGGTACGATTGTTAGAGGAAAATAACCGACGGGAAATAACTGGACACAGCCGGGAAAAAACTGGACATTATTGTGTATCTCAATAACATGTTATCATATATTATCTCCAATGTTTTCCCGCACATCTCTCATGGAAACTTCACTAATGAGGCAATAGTATAACCAATAACACTCTATTAAATCAGAGCGGTACCATTGTTACAGGAAAATATCAGCCGGGAAATAAGTGGGCACAGCCGGGAAAAAACTGGACATTATTGTGTATCTCAATAATATGTTATCATATCTCATCTCCAATGTGTTCCCGATCATCCCTCATGTCAACCTTATTAATGGGGCAGTAGTATAACCAATAACACTCTATTAAATCAGACCGGTACCATTGTTAGAGGAAAATAACCGCCGGGAAATAACTGGACACAGCCGGGAAAAAACTGGACATTATTCTGTATCTCAATAATATGTTATCATATCTTATCTCCAATGTTTTCCCGCACATCTCTCATGCATACCTCACTAATGAGGCAATAGTATAACCAATAACTCTCTATTAAATCAGAGCGGTACCATTGTTACCGGAAAATAACCGCCGCGAAATAAATGGGCACAGCCGGGAAAAAACTGGACATTATTGTGTAGCTAAATAACATGTTATCATATCTCAACTCCAATGTTTTCCCGGACATCCCTCATGTCAACCTCATTATTGAGGTAATAGTATAACCAATAACACTCTAATAAATCAAGATCGGTACCATTGTTACAGGTAAATAACCGCCGGGAAATAACTGGACACAGCCGGAAAAAAACTGGACATTATTGTGTAGCTCAATAACATGTTATCATATCTCAACTCCAATGTTTTCTCGGATATCCTTCATGTCAACCTCATTAATGAGGCAATAGTATAACCAATAACACTGTATTAAATCAGAGTGCTACCATTGTAACAGGAAAATAACCGCCGGGAAATAAATGGACACAGCCGGGAAAAATCTGGACATTATTGTGTATCTCAATAATATGTTATCATATCTAATCTCAAATGTTTTCCCGCTCATCTCTCATGTCAACCTCACTAATGAGGCAATAGTATAACCAATAACACACTATTAAATCAGAGCGGTACCAATGTTAGAGGAAAATAACCGCCGGAAATAAATGGACACAGCCGGGAAAAAATGGACATTATTGTGTATCTCAATAATATGTTATCATTTCTCATCTCCAATGCGTTCCTGCTCATCCCTCATGTGAACCTCATCAATGAGGCAATATTATAACCAATAACACTTTATTAAATCAGAACGGTACCATTGTTACAGTAAAATAACCGCCGAGAAATAACTGGACACAGGCGGGAAAAAATTGGACAGTATTGTGTATCTTAATAATATTTTCTCATATCTCATCTCCAATGTTTTCCCGCACAACTCTCATGCAAACTTCACTAATGAGGCAATAGTATAACCAATAACACTCTATTAAATCAGAGCGGTACCATTGTTACAGGAAAATAACCGCCGGTAAAATAAGTGGACACAGCCGGTAAAAAACTGGACATTATTCTGTATCTCAATAATATGTTATCATATCTCATCCCCAATGTGTTCCCGCTCATCCCCCATGTCAATCTCATTAATGGGGCAGTAGTATAACCAATAACACTCTATTAAATCAGAGCGGTACCATTGTTAGAGGAAAATAACCGCCGGGAAATAACTGGACACAGCCGGGAAAAAACTGGACATTATTCTGTATCTCAATAATATGTTATCATATCTCAACTCCAATGTTTTCCCGCTCATCTCTCATGCGAACCTCATCAATGAGGCAATATTACAACCAATAACACTCTATTAAATCAGACCGGTACCATTGTTAGAGGAAAATAACCGACGGGAAATAACTGGACACAGCCGGGAAAAAACTGGACATTATTGTGTATCTCAATAATATGTTATCATATCTCATCTCCAATGTGTTCCCGATCATCCCTCATGTCAACCTTATTAATGGGGCAGTAGTATAACCAATAACACTCTATTAAATCAGACCGGTACCATTGTTAGAGGAAAATAACCGCCGGGAAATAACTGGACACAGCCGGGAAAAAACTGGACATTATTCTGTATCTCAATAATATGTTATCATATCTTATCTCCAATGTTTTCCCGCACATCTCTCATGCATACCTCACTAATGAGGCAATAGTATAACCAATAACTCTCTATTAAATCAGAGCGGTACCATTGTTACCGGAAAATAACCGCCGGGAAATAAATGGGCACAGCCGTGAAAAAACTGAACATTATTGTGTAGCTAAATAACATGTTATCATATCTCAACTCCAATGTTTTCCCGGACATCCCTCATGTCAACCTCATTATTGAGGTAATAGTATTACCAATAACACTCTATTAAATCAGATCGGTACCATTGTTACAGGTAAATAACCGCCGGGAAATAACTGGACACAGCCGGAAAAAAACTGGACATTATTGTGTAGCTCAATAACATGTTATCATATCTCAACTCCAATGTTTTCTCGGATATCCTTCATGTCAACCTCATTATTGAGGCAATAGTATAACCAATAACACTGTATTAAATCAGAGTGCTACCATTGTAACAGGAAAATAACCGCCGGGAAATAAATGGACACAGCCGGGAAAAATCTGGACATTATTGTGTATCTCAATAATATGTTATCATATCTAATCTCAAATGTTTTCCCGCTCATCTCTCATGTCAACCTCACTAATGAGGCAATAGTATAACCAATAACACACTATTAAATCAGAGCGGTACCAATGTTAGAGGAAAATAACCGCCGGGAAATAAATGGACACAGCCGGGAAAAAATGGACATTATTGTGTATCTCAATAATATGTTATCATATCTCATCTCCAATGCGTTCCTGCTCATCCCTCATGTGAACCTCATCAATGAGGCAATATTATAACCAATAACACTTTATTAAATCAGAACGGTACCATTGTTACAGGAAAATTACCGCCGGGAAATAACTGGACACAGGCGGGAAAAAATTGGACAGTATTGTGTATCTTAATAATATTTTCTCATATCTCATCTCCAATGTTTTCCCGCACAACTCTCATGCAAACTTCACTAATGAGGCAATAGTATAACCAATAACACTGTATTAAATCAGAGCTGTACCATTGTTACAGGAAAATAACCGCCGGGAAATAAATGGACACAGCCGGGAAAAACAGGACATTATTGTGTAGCTCAATAACATGTTATCATATCTCAACTCCAATGTTTTCCCGGACAACCCTCATGTCAACCTCATTAATGAGGCAATAGTATAACCAATAACACTCTATTATATCAGAGCGGTACCATTGTTACAGGAAAATAACCGCCGGGAAATAACTGGACACAGCCGGAAAAAAAACTGGACATTATAGTGTAGCTCAATAACATGTTATCATATCTCAACTCCAATGTTTTCTCGGACATACCTCATGTCAACCTCATTAATGTGGCAATAGTATAACCAATAACACTGTATTAAATCAGAGCGGTACCATTGTAACAGGAAAATGTCCGCCGGGAAATAAATGGACACACCCGGGAAGAAACCGGACATTATTGTGTATCTCAATAATATGTTATCATATCTAATCTCAAATGTTTTCTCTCACATATGTCATGCCAACCTCACTTATGAGGCAATAGTATAACCAATAACACTCTATTAAATCAGAGCGGTACCATTGTTACCGGAAAATAACCGCCGCGAAATAACTGGACATAGCCGGGAAAAACTGGACATTATTGTGTATCTCAATCATCTCCAATGTTTTCCCGCTCATCTCTCATACCAACCTCACTAATGAGGCAATTGTATAACCAATAACACTCTATTAAATCAGAGCGGTACCATTGTTACAGGAAAATAACCGCCGTGAAATAACTGTACACAGCCGGGAAAAAACTGGACATTATTGTGTAGCTCAATAACATGTTATCATATCTCAACTCCAATGTTTTCACGGACATCCCTCATGTCAACCTCATTAATGAGGCAATAGTATAACCAATAACACCCTATTAAATCAGAGCGGTACCATTGATAAAGGAAAATAACCGCCGGGAAATAACAGGACACAGTCGGTAAAAAAATTGGTCCATGTACTGCCTCATTAATGAGGATGACATGAGGGATGAGCGAAAACATATGAGTTTAGATATGATAACATATTATTGAGACACACAATAATGTCCAGTTTTTCCCCACCTGTGTCCAGTTATTTCCCAGCGGTTATTTTCCTTTAACAATGGTACCGCCCTGATTTAATAGAGTGTTATTGGTTATACTATTGCCTCATTAATAAGGTTGACATGAGGGATGAGCGGGAAAAAATTGGAGATGAGATATGATAACATATTATTGAGATACACAATAATATCTAGTTTTTTCCCAGCAGTGTCCTGTTATTTCCCGGCGGTTATTTTCCTGTGACAATGGTACCGCTCAGATTTAATAGAGTGTTATTGGTTATGCTATTGCCTCATTAATGAGGTTGACATGAGGGATGTCCGGGAAAACATTGGAGATGAGATATGATTACATGTTATTGAGCTACACAATAATGTCCAGTATTTCCCCCGGCTGTGTCCAGTTATTTCCCAGCAGTTTTTTTCCACTAACATTGGTACCGCTCTGATTTAATAGGGTGTTATTGGCTATACTATTGCCTCATTAGTGAGGTTGGCATGAGAGATGAACAGGAAAACATTGGAGATGAGATATGATAACATATTATTTAGATACACAATAATGTCCAGTTTTTTCCCGGCTGTGTCCAGTTATTTCCCGGCGGTTATTTTCCTGTAACAATGGAACCACTCTGAATTAATAGTGTTATTGGTTATACTATTGCCTCATTAGTGAAAATGGCATGAGAGATGAGAGGGAAAACATTGGAGTTGAGACATGATAACATATAACTGAGAAACACAATAATGTCCAGTTTTTTACCGGCTTTGTCCAGTTATTTCCCGCCGGATATTTTCCTCTTAACATTGGTACGGCTCTGATTTAATAGGGTGTTATTGGTTATACCATTGCCTCATTAGTGAGGTTGGTATGAGAGTTGAACAGGAAAACATTGGAGATGAGATATGATAACATATTATTGAGATACACAATAATGTTCATTTTTTTCCCGGCTGTGTCCATTTATTTCCCGGCGGTTATTTTCCTGTAATAATGGTACCGCTCTGATTTAAGTTAGTGTTATTGATAATACTATTGCCTCATTAGCGAGGTTGGAATGAGAGATGAGCGGGAAAACATTGGAGATGAGATATGATAACATATTATTGAGATTCACAGTAATGTCCAGTTTTTTCCCGGCTGTGTCCAGTATTTCCCCCGGCTGTGTCCCGTAATTTCCCAGTAGTTTATTTCCTCTAACATTGGTACCGTTCTAATTTAATAGAGTAATATTGGATATACTATTGCCTCATTAATGAGGTTGACATTAGGGATGAGCGGGAACACATTGCAGTTGAGATATGATTACATATTATTGAGATACACAATAATGTCCATTTTTTTCCCGGCTTTGTGCATTTATTTCCCGGCTGTTATTTTCCTCTTACAATGGTACCGCTCTGATTTAATAGAGTGTTATTGGTTATACTATTGCCTCAATAATGAGGTTGACATGAGGGAACGGGAAAACATTGGAGTTGAGATATGATAACATATTATTGAGATACACAATAATGTCCAGTTTTTTCCCGGCTGTGTCCAGTTATTTCCCGGCGGTTATTTTCCTGTAAAAATGGTACCGCCTTGAATTAATAGAGTGTTATTGGTTATACTATTGCCTCAATAGTGAAGATGGCATGAGAGATGAGCGGGAAAACATTGGAGTTGAGATATGATAATATATAATTGAGATACACAATATTGTCCAGTTTTTCCCCGGCTGTGTCCATTTATTTCCCGGCGGTTATTTTCGTCTAGCAATTGTACCGCTCTAATTTAATAGAGTGTTATTGGTTATACTATTGCCTCATTAATGAGGTTGACATGAGGGATGAGCGGGAAAACATTGGTGTTGAGATATGATAACATATTATTGAGATACACAATAATGTCCAGTTTTTTCCCCGGCTGTGTCCAGTTATTTCCCGGCGGTTATTTTCCTGTAACAATGGTACCGCTTTGAATAAATAGAGTGTTATTGGTTATCCTATTGTCTCAATAGTGAAGATGGCATGAGAGATGAGCGGTAAAAACATTGGAGTTGAGATATGATAACATATAATTGAGATACACAAAAATTTCCAGTTTTTTCCCGGCTGTGTCCAGTTATTTCCCGGCGGTTATTTTCCTCTAACAATGTTATCGCTCTGATTTAATAGAGTGTTATTGGTTATACTATTGCCTCATTAATAAGGTTGACATGAGGGATGAGCGGGAAAACATTGGAGTTGAGACATGATAACATATAATTGAGATACACAATAATGTCCAGTTTTTTCCCGGCTGTGTCCAGTTATTTCCCGGCGGTTATTTTCCTGTAACAATGGTACCACTCTGAATTAATAGTGTGCTATTGGTTATACTATTGTCTCATTGGTGAAGATGGCATGAGAGATGAGCGGGAAAACATTGGAGTTGAGACACGATAACATATAATTGAGATACACAATAATGTCCAGTTTTTTCCCGGCTGTGTCCAGTTATTTTCCGACGGTTATTTTCCTCTAACAATGGTACCGCTCTGATTTAATATAGTGTTAATGGTTATACTATTGCCTCATTTGTGAAGTTGGCATGAGAGATGAGCGGGAAAGCATTAGAGATGAGATATGATAACATATTATTGAGATACACAATAATGTCCAGTTTTTTCCCGGCTGTGCCCAGTTATTTCCCAGCAGTTATTTTCCTCTAACATTGGTACCGCTCTGATTTAATAGGGTGTTATTGGTTATACTGTGTCAAGTTATTTCGCAGCGACTATTTTCCTCTAACATCGGTGAATATATCATTTAATACATTGTTATTGGTTATACTATTGCCTCATTAATGAGGTTCACATGAGAGATGAGCGGAAAACATTGAAGATGTGATTTGCTAACATATTATTGATATACGCAATATGGTTCAGTTTTTCCCCGGCTGTGTCGAGTTGTTTTTTTCGGCGGTTATTTTCCTCTAACAATGGTGCCGCTCTGATTTAATAGAGTGTTATTGGTTATACTATTGCCTCATTAATGAGGTTAACATGAGGGATGTGCGGGAAAACATTGGACATGAGATATGGTAGCATATTATTGAGATACACAATAATGTCCAGTTTGTTCCTGGCTGTGTCCAGTTATTTCCCAGCGGTTATTTTCCTCTAACAATGGTACCGCTCTGATTTACATAGTGTTATTGGTTATACTATTGCTTCATTAATGAGGTTTGCACGAGAGATGAGCGGAAAAAACATTTGAGATAAGATTTGATAACATATTATTGAGATACACAATAATGTCCAGTTTTTTCCCGGCTGTGTCCAGTTATTTCCCAGAAGTTATTTTCCTCTAACATTGGTACCGCTCTGATTTAATAGGGTGTTTTTAGGTATACTATTGCCCCATTAATGGGGTTGACATCGAAGATGAGCGGGAAAATATTGGAGATGAGATATGGTAGCATATTATTGAGATACACAATAATGTCCAGTTTCTTCCCGGCTGTGTCCAGTTATTTCCCAGCGGCTATTATCCTCTAACAATGGTACCTGTCTGATTTAATAGAGTGTTATTTGTTATACTACTGCCTCATAAATGGGGTGGACATGGAAGATGAGCGGGAAAACATTAGAGATGAGATTTGATAACATATTATTGAGATACACAATATGGTCCAGTTTTTCCCCGGCTGTGTCTAGTTATTTCCCGGCGGTTATTTTCCTCTAACAATGGTACCGCTCTGATTTAATAGAATGTTATTGGTTATCCTATTGCCTCATTAAAGAGGTTGACATGAGAGATGAGCGGGAAAACATTGGAGATGAGATATCATAACATATTATTGAGATACACAATAATGTCCATTTTTTTCCCGGCTGTGTCCAGTTATTTCCCAGTGGTTATTTTTCTCTAACAAGGGTGCCGCTCCGATTTAATACATTGTTATTGTTTATACTATTGCTTCATTGATGAGGTTGACATGAGAGATGATCAGGAAAACGTTGGAAATGAGAAATAACATACTATTGAGATACACTATATGGTCCATTTTTTTCTCGGCTATGTCTAGTTATTTCCCAGGGTGTTGTTTCTTTTAATATTTCCGTCGCTCTGATATAATAGATTGTTATTGGTTATACTATTACCTGATTATTTATGTTGACATGAGAGCTGAGAGGGCAAACTTCAGATATGAGATATGATAACATATTATAAAGATACGCAATATGATCCAGTTTTTTCTCGGCTGTGCCCAGGTATTTCCCTGCGGTTATTTTCCTCTAATATTGCCTCTGTTCCAATTTATTAGATTGTTGTTGGTTATACTATTACCTCATTAATGAGGTTGACATGAGGGATGGTTGGGAAAGAGATCAGGTATGATCACATATTATTAAGATACACAATAGTGTCAATTTTTTACCCCGGCTGTGTCGATTTATTTCCCAGGGTGTTGTTTCCTCTAATATTGCCGTCGATCTGATATGATAGAGAGTTGTTTGATCCAATATTTGTGAGGATGCGATTTTATCTAGTGCGGATGACTTAAAAATTAGGCAACTTGATTAGATATGCCGTAAAACAAAGATGAAAAATACATTAAAAAAACATGTTATCCTAAGTAGACTTCCTCCATCCATTTCATCCGTTTCCCGATACTTTTCAGTTATTTCACAATGCATTTCTTCCTCCAGTGTTAATTATAATTTGAGTTTATAAGGCTGGGTGGTATGCAATTACACCAAACTGGGACAAATAGAGTAGAAAAGCGATAAGAAAATGTGTAATTTATTTTCCAGGATATTTCTTTTCGGCAAACTATTTATATCTTGTTTGCTTATGTGTGTCAGCAGGAATTTGTATGCGAAATTTCTGGTGTAAACTATGAGTTTTCTGCATGTATGTGTACGTTAACATTACTTAAACCTGTGAGATGGTCCCTGCAAGCGGATATGTTATTTTTCGCCCTAAGTGATACGCGCATGCGTATTGTAACTTCCGTCCAGTTTTGTCCTGGTCCAGTTTTTTCCCGTTACACCGGGTTGAGCAGAACTCAATATTTAAAATGCCAATAGTACGAAACTTTCAGCCATCCCAAGATGGTATGCATATGATGGTAATCATGGAACCTTCAGTGTGGTATTTTCATGCCATTCCACGGCCTACGGCGTATGGTCATAATTTGACACGCAATAGGTTGATATTTTTCTGTTCAGTTAAGGCGTTGATATTGTAGTAACAGAGTTCAGATTCATAACATAATTAATGTTAGTTACATCAGTACTAGGCTCAGAAACGGTGTACATTTTTCTGTACAATTTCTCTGTTGTTGGCGGCATATCAGCTTTAAGTTCATGTAACACCTAGTATTTTTGGCAGGCACTTGAAGAGAATATAATTATGAAATTAGTATACTGACAATATTAAAAATGTTTAAAGAAGTCATTAGTTGTCTTTTATTCAAACATCATCATGGTGTTGTTTAATGTTCCCTGTCCGATCTTTTTATATTTCTTTGTGTATAGAGAGCCTTGTTTTAGTGCCTTGGAGGGTGAGAATTTAAATTGTTTTATGTTTTTTAACATAAAAATGGTGATAAACCATAAAGCAACAAAAAAAAATCAAAAATAAAATATCACCTACCTACCTACCTACCACATCAATCATTCAAAGGTGATAATTGGTATAGTTTCGAAGGTGATAATTGGTATGGGTATCTTATTAATTGGTACTTATATTTGATATCTCCTATTGGGGGATGATTACAAAGGCTAATTAGGTTATTGTTGAATTTATGTTTGATCTCGTTTCTGTGTGAATTACCGATAGCTGAACTGTCTTTTTTTTTTTTCAGTTTGATTTTCTGAAGAAAAATAATGGCGGTCGCAATTGATCATAAAATCGGTATTTTGGTATGAAAATATGCGGTCGTTGGTCGCGTCAGACAGGTGGTCGCTTAATACATTATCAATTAATAGCAACATTTCGTCGTGGGTGGGGGAGGGGGGTGGAATTCAAAGTGGTCGCTTATGGCAGGTGGGCGCTTAAACAAGGTGGTCAGATGACCAGGTTTGACTGTATATTCAACCAGGCCAATAAATCAGTTGAAAATTGTGATGCTGGACAACTGGTATTAAATTTGTTTAGTGTCGCTTTAAAAATATGTTGATTCTTACAGATGGCGGGAGGTGTACAGGACTGGTTCTACCCAGGACAGGTGGGTGTTCTGCCTCCACCACAAAAAAATCGAGTCATCTATAACCTTACATGTGTTGAAAATGACGTAAAACACCATACAAAAACAAAACAAAAAATTGATTAATAAATGCTGCATTACATACAGTTATGACACTATGTGACGTAAAATAGTTCTGACAAACGTATGTAGCCATTTCCTTATGACAACAATTAAAAATAATTTCATGTCGACACACATGGAAGTGCAGTGCAATACAACAGTTGTTTGAAATTCTGCTCATTATTTAAGGGACAGATCCAAGTGAATTAATTGCATAAATCACTCAGGTATCTCCCTTTGCCTGGAGGGTCAAGGTCACACGCACTACTGCTATGTCAGATGTTGAAATTAATGAATAACTTACAAGTATAAACTTTAACAAAGAAGAACTAGAAACTGGTTTCCTTTCTCAAAATCTCTCTGTACACGTTCTGAAAGAAGGAAAAAGAACGAAAAATAAGATATCATGTTTATTCTCTGTATAAGTTCCAGGGCACGAACATTCCACTCGTCTGCACGAGTGAAACCAATGAATTGGTAGCCCGAGAGAATAATTGAAAGCTCAAAATGCTAGAATATTTTATTGAAATATATGTATGCAACGGTTGCAACCAGGCCAAAAAATCAAGTTGAAAATGTGATATTATATCAAACTTGTTGTATGTCCTTTTAAAAATGTTTGATTAATAAATGGTGCATTAAATACAGCTATGACACTATGTGACGTAAATACAGGTCTCGAAATTAGCAGTCCTGTAGCCCAAGGCTTACAAAAATGTTGCCGGGCTAGCAAAGTCTGGGTAGTCCCGATGGGCTAGTATCAAAAAATATTCAAATAAGAAATAAATTTAGCCATTTCGTTATGGCAAGAATTAAAAATAAGTTCATGTCGACACATATGAAAGTGCAATTATATTTGTTTGGAATTATGCTTGTTAGAACAAAATGAATTAATTCCATAAATCACTCAGGTATCTCCCTTTGCCTGGAGTGTTAAGGTCACACACGCTACTGCTGTCAGATGTTGTTGTACCACCCAAGATGCAATTATTATGGAGGTTTAAAATTTATGAAGAACTTACATATATAATCTTCAAAAAAGAAGAACTGGAACCTAGTTTTCTCTCTCCGCAATTCTCTGTACGCGTTCTGAAAGCAGGAAAAATATGATATCAAGTTTATATTCTCTGTGAAGGTTCATTCCATATAACGGTGTTCAGTCTCCAATTGTTTTCCAATTAATCTGCGTCACTGTTAATACTTACACCAATTTACACTAATATGTGATTAGTGACATGCAGTAATTATTTAAAGCTATCAGGACCCTCCCTTCACTTTGGGTGAATGGGGCCAGGGCCCTCTGTGGTGGGGGGTGGGGGCCTCCCTTCACTTTGGGTGAATGGGGCCAGGGCCCTCTGTGGCGGGGGGGGGGGGTGGGGGGGGTGACGCCTTTCGTAATTGTATCGTATAAATACTATGCCACGATAAAGCGTTCGATTGATTCTGGTGACAAAATATAAATGCGTCTCACCCATTGGATAGTTGGTACCTGCGCACGACTACAAGGTGGGGGTAAAAGCGTTGAATGTTCTAGATAATGAACTAGTTATTCAGCTCTTGATTATACTTATCAAGGTGCAGTACAGCTTTTACCCCAACCTGTTAGTACGAACATATCGGTTTTCGAGAAAATTAAAATGAAATACGCTTACGGAAAGCTCTTTTACCAATATTTAAAGTGTAAATTTAATATTTTACTGCACCTTTTGATTTGGAAAATATGACTTAGGATTGGGAAAATATGACGTTATTTTGGGAAAATACAGTCGATTTTTACAAGGGGAAAGTGCCGATATTCGGCGGTAAAAATAACCAAAAATAATCACTGCAAAGGGAGATAAAAAAATGGCATTTTAGTGACTTCCAGCAGTTATACAACTTGAAACTGTTTAAGGTTAGAGCTCTGTAGAACTTTTTTAATAACTTGGGAGCCGAACCCCAGACTTCTATATCCAGAGGCAAGTAAGCTAACCACTCTGTCATCGCATCTTTTTTTTACCGCACAGTAAATTGTATGGTCCATTATGAAAAATATAACTACTAGTATTAAGAACAACACCAGGTCTAGAGTGACTAAACGATGGTTAGGCCCAAGATGTTACTCACACTGACAGGGGTAGGAACAGCCTCCTTCCCGAGATCCCAATAATTTGACTGGCGTGTTTGGGTAGGGGAAGTTCAAAAGGTATTTTTACCCAATGTTGCATATTTTGGGGCGCTTCGACCTTTTATCCAAAAATGGTTTTAATGAGTTGGGCAATCCGAAATTAAGACATTCTGAAACTATTGAGGCTAACTGAAGTTATATTTGAGATTTCTTATTTTTTTGCTGTCCCAGCAACAGGGCAGATGTACACCCGAAAGAGCTAATGCAGGATGTATATAGATAGATAGGAATTTACATACAAAAAGCCTCATCTGAACTGATGGCTGTAAAATATTTATTTTTTAACCGAATTTCCAAACTAAGGTGTTTTATTTACCACTAAAATTGCCAGTTCCAATTATATATAATGAATTTACATTTTGTTAAAATTACTCACTCACATAGCTGAAAAACCTTTAGCTTAAACAAACGCCCGAAATAATAGCAAATTTGTCGGGTTTAGACTACACCATAATGTACAGAATTTGTATTTTTTATTTTTGGCTGGATTGCGTAGCTAATCCAGGCTTACAGTTTGGCAATTTCCATGTGTCCGTCCGTCTATCCGTCCGTCCGTCTACGAGTTTTGAAGTTTTCGTTAAAGTTATTGTTTTTTCCTCATTTCTCAAAAATAAATTGTCGAAAAGCTTTGAATTTGACACTTGTTCAACATCATTACAAATGTTATATGAAAATAACCCTAACTATATCATGTATTTTACCTAGACTACCCACATTTTTCACACAGATTTTTCACTTAAAATGTTAAATTCGCAATCCGGCTTTCGCGCCACTATTGGTGCTTCACCTTTTGTTTGTTACTTTTAACAAAGTTTGAGGTTTCCACTGGACCTCCATATAAATGAAACGTTCCTATGCCAGCCGGTCATCCGGTTTGGTCTAATGCTACGGAGTAGTTCAGATTTGCAGGTGATAAAAACACGGTTTGGAAACTTTACCTGTCTTCTGCTTCAATCGATCTATGCTTTTCTATATGCTATTATTTCACTAATTTTTTTTTTCCACCACCGACAGAAACATTAGGGTCAAATAGGACAATCAGTTTCTTAAAATGTAGATGTAGAAACTAATAAGTATCTCGAGCACAGCTAGTGCTAAACGTCAAGAACAGTGAAACAAACCAACGTCTTCTCTACATAGCATTTGGTGCATTTTCAGAATATATTGATGAAAAACGTCGGACCCGGTGTCTCCACCCTGAGACATACTCAACTAAATATTGAACTAATATTCTGAAAATGGACCACCATTTATTAAATGTCAAGTAAGAAACAACACATTCCTATGTTTTAAAATCATTGTACTTTTCTCAAACATACATCATCATAATGATTAGACAATACGTATGAATCAATTTAACACACGTTGAAGATAAGACGTATATATTAGACGTATATTCAAATAAAAAAGCTTAAATCATATTTATACATTTTTCGTAATGACATAACGTCAAAACCGTAATTACATGTTGTTGGGCAAAAAAGTATACGCGTGCATCACGGTTTATGTATATATAGCTTACATACACTGATGTAGTAGCAGCTTTTATGACGGTTGGTGATTCAGCCAATGTCGATCCAGACTGGATCATGACTAGATAGCCGTTCGAAGTTTGTTCCACGCCATATCTGTCCTGTTTGGGAACGAATTGAAATTTGACCGAAGCATTGTGGTCTGCCTTGCATTCGGGAGGTCGTGGGTTCGAGTCCCCTGACCGCGTCATACCAGATACTTTAAAAATGGAACCCTTGCCTGACGAGCAAATAATGGGTAGTGCTACGACTGATTGACCAGTGTCAGAATAATGTGACTCAGGGTATCATGTCTACTACGGTGTGGTATTCCAGTGTGGCAGCACTATAAAGAAACCATTGAGTTCGCTGCTTCAAGTAGACATATCATCACATCACACACAAACACACAGATAAAAATCCAGACTCCATTGTGCCTTTAATCGTCGGGTACGACGTCTGTCGTAGGCGGACGGATTATAATCCTTAGAAATACACACACACACACACACACACACAAATTGTAATTTGTTCTGATCTGAATCTGAATTTATACGATGGAGGGCCTGTTACGGCATAAACACATCGGAAGAGAGGCTGTTGCTGTTAGTAGCACTTTACGAGAGCTGATTTGAAGCTCTCCAATGATGGCGTGCAAACGAAACTGTCTTCAAGATGGTTCCAATCAATAATTGCCTTTGGAAAGAATGAGTTTTTATATTGTTCGTTCTTGCACTGTATTGTTTTGAAGCACTTTGAATTATTTAGCACCTGACTGTCTATAATGTTATTAGCTTGAAAGTCACTGAAAGCTTTTGCTTTAATACGGCGTTTAGGTCTTTCAGTAATAAGAAAGTCTTGGCATTTGAAAGCTGGCACCAGACCCTCGACCACCTTGCAGAAGAAGACGAGTCGGTTCATCTTCCTTCTGTCTTGGAGCGACGGTAGCTTCAGGTCTGACAGCATTCGTGTGACACATCCCTCCTCGCGTGACTTGTAGTCTCCGGAGACAAACCTAGCTGCTTGGCGTTGGACCCTTTCCAATCTGTTTATGTCCTTCTTATAATAGGGATCACAGACGGTGGCGCTATATTCCAGCGTCGATCGCACCAGTGCCAGGTATGCTGATCTTCTGCATGACTTAGGGCAGTGTTTTAGGTTGCGCTTCATGAACCAGAGGGATGAGTTGGCCTTCTTGATGGTTTTTGTTATGTGCGCATCCCATTTCAGATCTTCCGATATGGTTACTCCGAGGTAGGGGCTTTCTTTAACTTGTTGGAGGATCTGATTATTTAGGGAGTAGAAGTTAGAAGATATCGAGTTAATGCTCATGATATAACACTTCTTGGCATTAAACTGCATGCCTCAGTTGTGAGCCCAATCTTCTAAAGCCTTCAAGTCGTCTTGGAGTAATAGATGGTCCTTTCTGGTTTCTATGACTCTGTAGAGGTTGGGGTGGGAAGTCACGATTCATAAGACACGTACAGGTAGACTTTCACTAGACGTGAGAAGCATGGCTCTTATGGTGGTATATGTACATACCATGGTATAGGAACACGCCATAAGAGCTACGATTCTCGCAGCTAGACTTGCACATACCCGTGCATACATACGCAGCGGCACAATCAAACATGAACTGTGCTCGCCCTATAGGTTTAACCTATTTCATATTAACCTTTCAGTACGTCTTTTGTTTTTAAATCGGTTCAAACTATTCTTCTCCTCGTGGCCGGATATGAAATGAAATATCATCATTCGGATACTCTGTTTTTTTCCCCCACCCTCATTTTTGTTCGACCTCTTAGGATAAATTGTTTCGTCCTGAATTTTACTAAGTAAACCAAACCTTGATGTACTAGGATGGAAGCATGTAATAATGGTGCAAATAGTCACAGGATGGTATCTGTGCCAGTCACAACTGTGAACGATCATGAATATGTAAGACAGTTTCTTAAATACATGCATACATGTATCTGTACTGGAGTGTCTATCGGCACGACCGATTATTTTCCTTATCGGCACGACGGTCGTGCGAATAATTTTCCGTAATAGTGTTTAGAAAGCAATCGCCAATACTCGTAACGATCATGTGACCGGTTATTGGCCCGGCCCGGTCAGGTGACCGGGCCAATAACGCTCAGGTGACCGGGCCAATATGGATATGCATTTTCGGCCCGGTCACATGACCTAAATATGGCGTATCGGACCGCATTAATGATACGGCTTATTTCTCAAGAGCTTTATTGTAGGGTGATTTTGTGCATATTGCGGGCCAAAAATACATATATATATGATAATATTCTTTATCCGCACGACCGGCAACCAGTGTATCGATATGTGTTGCATTTCATGTAATATTATGTTTATGTGGGATTTAGACCAATAAAATAAATTTGATTTGATTTGCATTATTGTATATAAACCACTCGATTTTGAAACTATTCCAAACAGTGTTTGTTCTTATTAAGTACCTCAAAATACTTTTTAATTTTTGCCCTAATTTGAAGGTTTCACGTGTGTCCCAACCCATCCCCAACCCCACCCCCAACCCACCACCACGACCGTCTTGCCAATAACCCCCTCCCACCCCACCTCACCCCACCACACACCACTACCACCACCATGATCGTCTTGCCAATAAATAGAGGGTATTTGTTGGTTAAGAGTGAAAAAAATATAGGCGAATTCATCGAGAAGTGAGCAAACGTATATAGCACGAGTGAAAACATTTGAGTTTTCCGTATCTGGTATGGTACGACGGTAGTGACCAATACTGATATCTTAGGGTGATACGCTTAGTCAAACAGTTGACAATTTTGGACAGCTGAATTTAAAGCTGTATCTGCGCGGACGGCACTATCCTCCACCTGGTTCTACTCACTAACGTTTCTCACGAAGAATGAATTTGTATAAAAAATCAAGATTGTCATGTGTCCCTTTAAAACCGCTATCCCACCAACAACAGGGAACTTTTACAAGAAATGTACTTCGAATCTGAACTATGTAACTACATTATCAACGCTTTAACCAGACAGGCAAACCACTACTGTCCGTCGAATTAAGAGTTAGCAACTCTACATACTCAATTACAGGTATTTAAGTATCTATGACAATATTTTGACATCTTCTCGAACATATGCATTATTTTATAACCTCAACACATGGATAGAGTTTGGAAGAACGGTAGGCGGAATAGCCAAATGTACAATGTAAGAATTCCCATAAGAAAACATTTTCAGTGGCATGTGTTACTTACTAGTGACATTCCTTGTATTTAATTTTACATGATTAACAGTGCTAAGTTTCGTGTGTATGACATAATCATGCCAAACTAATAAGCATATGCACACTACCATTTTACAGCATTAACTTATCTGCAATTTGTTGTAAATTAATAAATGAATTAACAACCTCTTTCTTACAATACGAGCTTTCAGCTTCCGCAAGACACTTATTAAAGTAGCTACCCTGCAAACAACGACCAAATTTAACAACAAATGTACATCATTTGTAAACCTACTGACAACGAGGTGTATAATATAACTTACATATTTCGAGAATCCTAACTTTATAGATACAATATAAACGGCTTTAACCAGCCGGGCCAAACCGCAAAATTGTCCTGAGTGTCGTATTAAGAATTATCAACTCTAAATTATCATACTTTTATCCATAGATCTACATACTTTGGATTCGAAAGGGAGGATTTGTAAGGTTTATAGTCCCTCTACCAGAAGAATCACCGTTGACTCGGCATTATGTTTGGACTAAAAAGATTTTGATTTTGAATTTTGAATTTGAATGACTCCGCCTCAGAGTCGACCAAAGTGTCTGAACTGTGTGCCAAATATATAATATAACACTGCCGGTTAATTTAACCTAATTTCGCGTGCTATGTTTGGTGGTTTTTATGCTGTTTTTCTTAGCTGGGTGTATGTGTGTTTGGGTCCGCAACTGCATTACTTGTTATATAGGGTTTGGCCTGGGATGACGGGCCGTGGGGCGATGCATGATACGCGTACTGTCCTGCTTGTTGCCTGCCTAGTACCGTATTAATATTAATATCCAGTGGTTATAGCCATCTGGATTCGAAACATATCGTAAATCCAATTTATCCGCCGAATAATAATTTACCCATGAATACTTGCACGTACAGGTAAGGGTTTGTTGCGCCAAGTTACGCACCGTCTTACGAATTTATCAGATCTAAGAAACATATCGTTGTTAATTTATTTGTTTTGGGAAAATTATTTCAGATAGCTGGCTATTTCAATAACAAGTTCAGAGACAATTCTGTGTTCTATACAGTGATTTTGTTTTAGCTTTACTAAAAACGAACTAAATAACAAAAAAATATGTTCGTTTGACCGTATGTTTAACTGCGACAGTGACGTGACTCGGCAAATTAAAACAAAATATATATATACATATCGTTGGAGATTAGTTTATTTTGGGATTTTTTTTTAAGTTAGCTGGCTAATTCAAAGGCAGTTTAGAGCTAACTCTTTCTTCTATAAAGTGATGTCTGTTTGAGCTTACTAAAAACGAACTAAATAACAAAATTTCCGTTCGTATATCCGTAATATTCGAAACTGCGACATTGACGTGATATTGCAAATTGTTAATAATGTCGTCATGAAGTGCATAAATGGATTATTATAATTAAAAGGTGGAGGTAATACATTTTGATCATGGTTTTCAACACCCATTGAGGGAGACCCTGGATATCTAAAACTACGAAAATGAACGAAATTTGGCAATCAGTGTTTTTGAGCCGAACAGACAACACACAGGCTATTCCACTGGGCTATAAGTTAGCTGGCTCATTAGGTAACTCAACTTCATTTTGGCTTCACTTGTGTTAATCTTGTTATATTTAGTCACAGATATATATTAGGTATGTGGTTCAATATAAACAGGATATTCAGTTAGTGGTATTTTGTTCCATATTGCACGCCTGGTCTTGTAATTCACACCGTTTGGTACCGAATATACAGTACGGTCGACGTGTCTGTGTCGGCATTTGTATTTTGATACAATTCAGTTTTGTCACCATGTGTGCCAATAAACAGGATGTAATAATTGGTGGAATGCTTTCCTTTTTTGTTATTACACCCTTCCACCCCTAAGTCAGATATGTCATACCGAATATACAAGGTGGTCGTGCGCGGTATTTCGGCATATTGTCCCCTTAACAATCCTTAGAAGGGCGGTAACAAATATAATCAAAGGGTTGTCTTGTGGTTCAAATAACAGGATGTTGGTAATCGATATAATATTTGTTTTATTGCACGCAAGTACCCCAAAGTCAAACGTGTCATACCGAATACACAGGTATCGCGTCGTTTACATAATAATAAAACACGTATACATCATTACTGAACTTCTCTGTGGACACCGACACGTGTACGTCGTGGGGAAGGCACTACAACACTGTTGGTCGTATCCGCGTACGTTGGTGCGTTGGATCCCGGCAGTGTTGTGGACCAAGATTGGTGTCGTATCCTCTGTCCTGCCCGCCATGGAACATCGCCAGGAACAAGCACAGAAGAGAAGCAGTTAGCTGAGCGCCGGTGTAACATAATATTATGACCCCCCGGTCATTATTCTTTAAAAAATAGTGACCCCCCGGTCATAATATTATGAACCCCCACGCGAAGTAAAATGACCCCTCGCGAAGAATTGTGACCCCATAGAATAACGACCCCGGTTATTATTTTTTAAAGAATAGTGACCCCCGGTCATAATATTATGACCCCCCGGTCATTATATTTTAAAGAATGGTGACTTTTTAAAGAATAGTGGAGTTTGAGAGCTTCCCAAACACATGTGGCTTTCCTTTTCAGGCAACAAATCACAGTCACTCTGTTGATTTTAGATAGCTGTTCAACGTTTGAAGCGTACCGCAGCGGCAAAAACAAAGGGTCATTACATTTGACCTCAATAGGTACAAAAACTGTCGTAATGAACTTGAATTGCTAACGGATTTTGCAAAGCATGGTAAATAACTGCACCAATATATCAATATGATGAACAAGAGCTCGCTCGACTTCTCACAAAGCTTTTTTGTATATTATCAGCCATCTCAAGGGTCACAATTGTGGGGGAAATCTTAAAAGGGCTATAAGCGGACGCGTACGTGAGGTTCTCTTCCTGGTTGAAGGTTTTGTCAAATTTCCTGGAGTAACACGAAAACAAATTTTCTTCATGAAATTTGTAAGTACTACTACTTCTTCGAAAGCAGCAGCAGCAGTAGCAGCAGCAGCAGCAGCAACAACAACAAGTATTAGCAATAATAACACTTGTAGTAGTTAATATTCAGTTAGTGATCGACTAGATGGGGGTCAATATTTTATAGATATCATCAAGGGGGTCATTATTTTTTAACGGGGGTCATTATTTTTTAACGGGGGTCAGTATTTTATAGAAAAGTGGTCACTTTTTCTAAAGAATAATGACCGGGGGGTCGTTATTCTATGGGGGGTCACTTTACTTCGTTACACCGGCAGCCTGTATGGTGAATGTATAGTTTGGCACATATCGGCTTTGTACATATGGAATGAGAGGTCGGCGACTCAGCAACTGAACGGATTTGACGTAGTGAAGCCTGGCGATGTACAGGGAGCAGGGGATTCAACAACCTACGTTCCTGAAATGATTTGAGCGGACCAGGGACGCAGGTTGCAGCGGCGGGGATGGCCCCCAACAACACAGAACCTAGACGGCCCAGTAGAGGATGTAGGCTCCACCACACCAGTAGAGGATGTAGGCTCCACCACATCAGTAGATGTAGGATCCAGCAACACCACAGCAGCCACCATACAACGCCACAGCGAGACGACATACATACAGTTGAAACGACATAGATGCAATCAACGCAGATACATATGGTGTAGGATCGGGGTCAAAACTACTGATGTAGGTGCACCTGTAAAAAAGTGTAAGTGCATCTATAAAAAGTGTAGGTGCACCTATATATTTTATGGGGGCACCTGTAAAAATGTAGGTGCACCCATAAAATTGTAGGTGCACCCATAAAATATATAGGTGCACCTACAGTTTTTATAGGTGCACCTACACTTTTTATAGGTGCACCTACAATTTTACAGGTGCACCTACACATTCTTTTTGACCCTCCATAATTAGACGTACACACAAAAGTATCAGTGCACCTATATTTTTTCCATTTGAAATGACCAATCAGATTGCCGCTTACAAAATGGATATGGTCATATTTTACTGCTGTATGTGTGGTGTCGCGTGAAGATTCCACGTTATGTGAGAATGGTAAATTATCTGCTTTCACTGTCGATGTATTATAATTGCAAATACTATTGGATGTGCAAGTCTAGACATTGTTGATAAAATGTAAACATAAATATAAAAAAAATTAAAATGAATTAAACATAAACAGGGTATTATTTACCCATTGTTATGGTATATATAAGACAATGCGCGAACATGTAAAGGAGTAGGAAGAAATAACTCGAAATCAAATAAATAAGAGAGAGAGAGAGAGAGAGAGAAAGAGAGAGAGAGAGAGAGAGAGAGAGAGAGAGGGTTTGAAATATAAAATAACGCGTGTGCGCGTGCGTATGTGTGTCATTATACGGTGTAATTTGTATATACATACTGTCCACTAGTAACAGATATAGTGCTGCGACACTAGAACACCACGCCATAGTACATGATAATCCACCCAGAGATATCTTCTGACACTGGTTATGTGTGCACTTTAAAACAAAATCACACAAAATTGTCACAATAAAAATTCCAACATCCAAAAGGTGTGTGCTAGAAGATAATCCCTTATTTTACATTTGAAATGCGACTAACTCTACACAACCTTCATCAACTTAGCATAACAACCGTTTTCACTTGATTTATGACAAGTGTTGTAAAACATTTCCATCTTTCACACCATCGTTAGGGTGATTCCGAGCTAGGCCCTTCCTCACCTCAAAGTTCCATTCCAGTTTCAAAATGTCTCGTAAGGGTCCCATGCCTAGTTAGGGAATTCCTCACGGGTGTTTGTTCAGTGACCTAATGCTTATTCTTTCTGAATAATTCATTGGGAACAGTTTGGTAAAAAACAGTTTAAGCAATAATAACAATACAGAAGAGGCAATTTACTTTAATGTGATTAAAAGGCTGACTTAATATAGTCTGGTACCAACCAAGCGTCAAGCCAAATATAACGTAACTTCAATGTGATTAACGACTGATTTTATTGTCAATCGTAATCACAACACAATTACGTTATATATGGCTTGACGCTGGGTTAGTACCAGACTATATTAAGTCAGCCGTGTATTCATTAAGATTAATTTTCTCTTCTTTCTTGTTACTGTTTCATTTCCTAAATAGAACCTATACTAAACCGGCAAGACTGACGCTGGGTTGGTACCAGACTATATTAAGTCAGTCGTTAATCAAATAAAAGTTACGTTATATTTTGGCTTGACGCTGGGTTGGTACCAGACTATATTAAGTTAGCGTTTAAACCACATTAAAGTAAATTGCCTTTCCTTTATATTTAATAGCCTATATTAACTAGGCAAGCTGACGCTGGGTTGTTATTAAACTGTTTTTTACCAAACTGTTCCCAATGAATTATTCAGAAAGAATAAGCATTAGGTCACTGAACATTATTTGATAACTATTGTTTTAGTTGTATTTGCCAAAAAACAGAAAAGTGCCTAAATACTTTAAGAACCAACAATCAGAATGAAAACATTCGACTGCCTCGAATGTTTTCATTCTGACTGTTGGTACCAACCCAGCGTCAAGCCAAATATAACGTAACTTCAATGTGATTAACGACTGACTTAATATAGTCTGGTACCAACCCAGCGTCAGTCTGCCTATTTAGTATAGGCTACTTTTAGGAAAAGAAACAGTAACTAGAAAGAAGAGAAAATTAAATTTAATGTGATTACACGGCTGACTAAATATAGTCTGGTACCAACCCAGCGTCAAGCCAAACATTAAACAATCTTTAATATGATTAAGGGCTGATTTAAATATATCTTGGTACCAACCCAACGTCGAGCCGTCTATAAAATAAGTAAAATATAATCTGGTACCAACCCAGAAACCGACGTATAGAAACGGGGTTTAGTTCCGTATATACGACACATTAAATATTTCTCTTGCTAATAATCTGCATAAGAAAGTGACATTATTAGAGTATACATTATTAGAGTATACAGTCAGTAAAATGTAACTACCACCTTGGCACGTGAGTTACAAATATACGAAAAATCCATCCCATATGGCAATGATTTTGAAATTTTTATCAATAATATATTGATCTAAAAACGCTTTAGAAGGAATAGGTTGAGATTTTATAGCAACTGATGAAGGCCCTCGGGCTGAAAACGTTTTTGCGGCAGGATATTGTTTTCCTGGTAAAATCGTTAACCTATATACAGTGCGTATAGACAGACAGAAATATACTTGCATTGTCTGTTATTTGGCTATATAAATAAAAATTGAATATAAACCTAAGTGTGCATAATGCATAACCAAATAAATTCACACAACAGCGGCACACGTAAAACACTGGGTGTGAGACAAACACCCGTGAGGAATTCCCTAACTAGGCATGGGACCCTTACGAGACATTTTGAAACGTCAACTTTGGTCGGACACCCGCACAACCCCATAACATTTAGAAACAGTGACCTAGATTATCACCAAGGCGGGCACCCCTTAACCTGCAGAGCCTTAACCTGCTCTGCAGGGGTTGATGACCTTCGAAATGTTACTTTTTGCAAATCTTAAGAAAAGATAAAAACCGGTAAAAAATAAGCTGATTAAAGTTTATAAAGACCTGAGCATTAAATAATTAATGCCTGCCACCATATGAAACAACACTCTGAATACTCGTCTAACAGTGTATGCCCGAATGGGATATTTACTCCCATACTACATACACCAAGAAATGACATACATTTTAATGTAATGTTAATTTTAATATTTCTATACCCGTACAGAAAAGAAAACTCGCAGACTAAAATTGTATAATTTGGAAAGATCAAAGAATATATTAACTGCATACGTGTAGGTATGATAATTAGAGAAATGTGGCAGTCGGCTTTTCCGATAAGATACTTGCTGCGGCACATCATGCAACAGCTGATTGAATATTTACCGTGAGATGTGTAAAGAGTTTCTCACCTGGTGTTAAAAATAGTAGGTAATCGATTGGATGAGATCAATTGAAAAACTGACTATATATATCGAGACGGACTTAGTTACGAAAGGCAGTCGAATGTTTTCATTCTGATTGTTGGTTCTTAAAGTATTTAGGCACTTTTCTGTATTTTGGCAAATACAACTAAAACAATAGTTATCAAATAATGTTCAGTGACCTAATGCTTATTCTTTCTGAATAATTCATTGGGAACAGTTTGGTAAAAACCAGTTTAAGCACGTATTTTTGAAGTACAAAGAGATACTGTTAGAAGCTATTCTGTTTAATGAAAATCGGGTACTAACCCCGTGAATAGCTATAATAAACGGGTACTAACCCCAGAAAAACGGGTACTAACCCCGATTGACAGTAATATATCTACTTCCAAAATAACGCCTCGATTTCAAACATTATGTTGATAATGGGGATAGACAGTTAAACGGCTGACTTAATATAGCCTGGTACCAACCCAGCGTCAGTCTGTCTATTTAATATAGGTTATTCTTAAGAAAATAAATAATAACAATACAGAAGAGGCAATTTACTTTAATGTGATTAAAAGGCTGACTTAATATAGTCTGGTACCAACCCAGCGTCAAGCCAAATATAACGTAACTTCAATGTGATTAACGACTGACTTAATATAGTCTGGTACCAACCCAGCGTCAGTCTGCCTATTTAGTATAGGCTACTTTAGGAAAAGAAACAGTAACTAGAAAGAAGAGAAAATTTAATTTAATGTGATTACACGGCTGACTAAATATAGTCTGGTACCAACCCAGCGTCAAGCCAAACATTAAACAATCTTTAATATGATTAAGGGCTGATTTAAATATATCTTGGTACCAACCCAACGTCGAGCCGTCTATAAAATAAGTAAAATATAATCTGGTACCAACCCAGAAACCGACGTATAGAAACGGGGTTTAGTTCCGTATATACGACACATTAAATATTTCTCTTGCTAATAATCTGCATAAGAAAGTGACATTATTAGAGTATACATTATTAGAGTATACAGTCAGTAAAATGTAACTATCACCTTGGCACGTGAGTTACAAATATACGAAAAATCCATCCCATATGGCAATGATTTTGAAATTTTTATCAATAATATATTGATCTAAAAACGCTATAGAAGGAATAGGTTGAGATTTTATAGCAACTGATGAAGGCCCTCGGGCTGAAAACGTTTTTGCGGCAGGATATTGTTTTCCTGGTAAAATCGTTAACCTATATACAGTGCGTATAGACAGACAGAAATATACTTGCATTGTCTGTTATTTGGCTATATAAATAAAAATTGAATATAAACCTAAGTGTGCATAATGCATAACCAAATAAATTCACACAACAGCGGCACACGTAAAACACTGGGTGTGAGACAAACACCCGTGAGGAATTCCCTAACTAGGCATGGGACCCTTACGAGACATTTTGAAACGTCAACTTTGGTCGGACACCCGCACCACCCCATAACATAAGGACAATTATTGTTCTCTAAAAAGGTTAAAATAAGTATTAAATTGTTAAAACTATATAAGAATATACTCACAAGTATAATTTATTTGCAATTTCAGCATTTCTATTCCTTTCTTCATCTTTTCCGGTCACGATTCAAGTACAGCGTAACAAATCACCTAACGATATATCATTTATCAACAACTACACTCTATAAACAAATCTACTAGCTTCCTTTGTCCTTGTCAGACAAATTTAGCCAATCAGAATTGAGTTTAATAAACACTGCTTTCATAATTTCTGTATCGCTTAAACTGCTGGCGTAGAAAAAAGCCAATAACAAGAGACCAAAGAGGGACTGAAGACGCTCTGCTAGCAAGGTCAACGGCTCTTCATATTTCTTCGATCTTAAGTAACGGCGGCCATATTTGTTCACAAAACGGTTATCAGAATTATTGGACCATTGGTTTGAGAAGTTACTTTAAAGATTGTTCTGTCTTTCGTAAAAGCGGTCATACTTATTTAAAGCTACAGAGTCTCTATATCAATCGATTTCTTCTTTGTAGGCATGTCTTTATTTATAACTTCATGTTCACCAGCTCATGTCGAAATCGGGTATTTAAGCGGGAAAATATAGCGCAGGAAATCATTTACTGTATATACATCGACTAGTGCACATCGTACCTATACACAGGTAACAGTCTTTTTTTACAGAAAAAAACAGTTAGCCTGTTTCGGGGCTCGAACGCACGATCTTCTGATTTCAAGTATTGTGCTCTATCCACTGCACTATAACGCTACTTGTGAAAATAGTATACTAACTACCATTTATTATGAGGCAAAATAACTTAACATATTTGAACGCAACTCAAGATGGATCAATAAATATGTAGTCCATAGCACGTGTTAATTAACATTGCCTGGTGTAATACTGTATGTTATCATTATGACCATATCTCGATTTGTTATTTAGCGCTTGATGAGTTTGTGTGCGCGCGCTTGTTATTACGTAATGCCTATTTACTGTTAAAAATGCTACAACATACCAATAAATAGCAGTGGTCTAGTGGTTCAGAGTACATCTTTCAAAACTTACAAGTGCAAGGCTGTGGTTCAAATCCCATTCCGGGCAACTATTACTTTATCACATATATTCTGCAGCCGTATATTTATCGATGTTACCTGTACGGAGGCTTAATAAAAATGTGTGCGCGCGCTTGTTATTACGTAATGCCTATTTACTGTTAAAAATGCTACAACATACCAATAAATAGCAGTGGTCTAGTGGTTCAGAGTTCATATTTCAAAACTTACAAGTGCAATGCTGTGGTTCAAATCCCGTTCCGGGCAACTATTACTTATCACATATATTCTGCAGCCGTATATTTATCGATGTTACCTGTACGGAGGCTAAATAAAAATGTGAAATTGTACGCTTCTTATATACCGACTTTTGGGGTGTTCGTCGATTTGAAACTATTTCACACGTGCCTCATTCATATTCATGAGTTATTACCAGTTAAAATAGGGACTGTACAGATTAAAGGATTGGGAAAATGTGTGTCAATCGGAGAAAAGATCATGTGACGATGCTAAAGCAATCGGGCCATTGGCTGATGTGAAGTTGTTTACAGATGTTTCTATTTTTAGTAAAGCAGGCCATATTTGTTGACGGATCGAGACAATGTGTTCAACTCTGAGAAAGGGTACTGAAACGATGCTTTTTGCGAAGTTACAAAATAATTTGGCTATTGGTTTACGAGAAGCCTTTAGTTTTAACTTAAGTAACGGCAGCCATGTGTTGACGGATGAGTGCAATTTGTATAATTCTGAGAAACGGTCATGAGACAGTATTTTTTTGAAATTTCAAAACAATTGGAACAGTAGTCCGTAAGAAGAAGACGTTTAAAGATGTTTCTATTTGTAGCGGTTGCCGTGTTTGGTGACCGATAAGATTGATCCCAAAGACAGTAGAGTTCTTGCTCTCACCGATCAATGTTCATGGGTATAGGTGTTATGGCTGCGTTATCATCTGGAATGCCTATTTTCATGTAAGGTCATGGTGACCTTGCCTTTGGACCTACTGACCCTCCACAAATTAGAGATCCTCATCTCACATAGAGCAATGTACATCTGAAGCTTCAGTGTATTATGGTTTCAGAGTTATTCCCTGGAATGTGCATTTTCATAAAAGGTCACGGTGCCGTTGACCTTTGACCTTCTGACCCCAAAACAATTGGGTTCCTCCTCTCACAATGTACCTATGAGTTCCATGACTGTAGGTTACGGTTATCGTGACCTTTACCTTTGACTTGCCGACCCCCGGTGCAAATTTAATCTTTCCCTCACCTAGGGGGTGGGTGTGGGAGGTGGGGTGGTCGATAAGATATCTTAAAGAGATGGGCACAATATACCTGGAGTTTACAATTTTTGAATTTTTAAAGTGACATAAGCCTTGCCAACAGGCCTATTTAATGCCTAAATATATCCAAAAACAACTCAACATCAGCGGTTAATTCAACCTAAATTCGTGTGTTGGCTCTTTCTTGTCCGACTTGTTTGGCTTTGTGGTGTATGTGGTGCGTTTGTGATTGTAGTGTGTATGAAACGGGCTCCCTGGTCCCTCATATCATACATGCTGGGGGTTGATGAGGGATATGCCTGTATAACGCTATCTTGATTAGCGTGTCCATTTGCAGCATATTGATACTTATGGGCATCAAACTGGTGTCTGTTCGGTTCATAACGTGTGTTTATGTTTTAATGTTGAGGCATTTTGTTGGGTAGAGTTGTGTGGTTGCTGTGAGTTGGTGGTTGTTATGCCTCGAACATTGCATATATTGTGGTTGATGTCTGGACTGAGGTAAGGCGGCAGCCCATTCACCATTTGTTCGATTGAGATCCGAGGAACACTGGGTGTCTAGGCTACCGTCGTGAGGAAAAGGTTAATTACGGTCGATAACGGTTGCCAGTCAAGACTGCCCCTGTGGCGTATCAGCCACAGGTTGGTGATGAAAGGTACCGTAGGGAGGCGCTCCTTATTCCTAAATGGTCATCTGCCGTATTTACTATTATTGTTTTCGATTACCGTTTCTTTTCGTATACATATGAAATGGTCACATTTTTAACGAGATTTTACTGGCTTTTAATTGTTTGGTTTAATTATACGCGGTGGGTTCTCAAACTAGTACTGATATTTTTTGCAGAATATGGCCTAGTTGCGGGAATTTACATCGTGTATTTTTATGCCCCAGAAGGTGGCATATAGTAGTCGCCCTGTCTGTCCGTTCGTCCCTATTCGTCCCCGTTAGTCCCCGTTCGTCTGTACAATCGTGTCCGCTTCGTTACTCTGACAATAATGGACGGATTTTCAAATAACTTCGCACAATTGCTCGCCATAACAAGACGACGTGTCGCGCATAAAATCCAGGTCAGTGGCTCCAAGGTCAAGGTCACATTTAGAGGTCAAAGGTTGTCCGTTCGTCTGTACAATCGTGTCCGCTTCATAACTCTGACAATAATGGACGGATTTTCAAATAACTTCGCACAATTGCTCACCACAACAAGACGACGTGTCGCGCGCAAAATACAGGTCCGTGGCTCCAAGGTCAAGGTCACACTTAGAGGTCAAATGTCAAAACAAAGTGCTTTCGTGTCCGGTTAATAACTCTGACATTCATGGACAGATTTTCAAATAACTTGGCACAATTACTCACCTCAACTGGACGACGTGTCGCGCACAAAACTCAGGTCCGTGGCTCTAAGGTCAAGGTCACACTTAGAGGTCAAATGTCAAAACAAAGTGCTTTCGTGTCCGGTTAATAACTCTGACATTCATGGACAGATTTTCAAATAACTTGTCATAATTGCTCATCACAACTAGACGACGTGTCGTGCACAAAACCAAGGTCCGTGGCTCCAAGGTCAAGGTCACATTTAGAGGTCAAAGGTCAAATTTTGTCAAGTCAGTTATTCTGGCATTCCTGGGCGGATATTCAAATAACTTGGCACAAGTGCTCAGCACAAGCAGACGACATGTCGCGCACAAAATCCAGGTCCGTCGCTCCAAGGTCAAGGTCACACTTAGAGGTCAAAGGTCAAATCATGTCCGGTCAATAACTGGCATTTCTTGACGGATTTTGAATTAACTCGGCACAAGTGCTCACCACAACAACATGATGTGTCGCGCACAAAATCCAGGTCCGTGGCTTCAAGGTCAAGGTCACACATAGGTCAAAAGTCAAATCGTTTCCGGTCAATAACTCTGGCATTCCTTGACGGATTTTCAAATTACACCACAATAAGACGATGTGTGTAGCACAAATCCAGGTCTGTGGCCCCAAGGTCAAGGTCACACTTAGAGGTCAAAGGTCAAATTGTGTGAGACAATTACTCTGGCATTCCTGGATGGATTTTCAAATAACAACTTGCTTTAATATTATTATGTTTCATTATTTTTTTTTTCATTTATTTCTCTTTTTTTGTGTGAATTTTTCGTGATATTTATTTTGTGATTTTTTTTGTGATTTGTTTTATATATTTTTTTTAATTCTGTTTAATGTTTTTATTTTTTTATTTTTTTATATAATATTTTTTCTGATTTTTTTAAATTTATATCTACTGTATAGTTGCGCTGGCGTTTTGTTACATTCTTTTCTTTTTTTTTCTTTTTTTTTTGAATTCGCTTTTATGACATCTCTGTTTACTCTTTAATA
This sequence comes from Cyrtodaria siliqua, assembly GCA_037043455.1. Classification (NCBI taxonomy): domain Eukaryota; kingdom Metazoa; phylum Mollusca; class Bivalvia; order Adapedonta; family Hiatellidae; genus Cyrtodaria; species Cyrtodaria siliqua. The sequence continues at coordinate 36,243 of JAWPHD010008527.1, read as the reverse complement.
TATCATATTTTGGAAATAACAAGGTATATTAAAACTGCCTCCGTTTGTCCGTCTGTCCGTTACCGCATCTCCTCCGAAACCGCTGAATGGAATTCAACCAAACTTAGGGTATGAAATCACCATATGATAACGGCGTGCAAGAGCAACATTATTTTTGGCTCCGAGCCCAGGGGCCTCAGGTGGGGTCAAAAGGTCAAATAAACTAAAAATTCAATTACACTGTCATTTTTTCATATTTTTGCACATAACTTGGTATGTGTAATCGTCTATAAAAGATAAACAACATATCAAACGATTTTTTTATTTCGCAAACTCGAACGTCTTTATTTAAACAATATTTTATTCAAGTACTGAATGGGATTGGACAACAGGCAATGCCTATGTAAGACCTCTCCCGTATCAAGGTACATATAAACAATACATTCATATCAAACATAACATAAAATGTGGAATTGTAGTACAGTTTGCATATGTAACATCACAACAGTATCACCTTCTCCGTTATTTCTATTAATTAGGAATACAAATAATATAATATATTTATAGTAGAAAAATGTTAATGTAAATACTTAGAACTGTAAATGTGTTTATTGCTATGTCATATGTTCTATGTATATATGCATTTGTAGTATCTCACGGGCCTATGGCCTATTGATTTATAAATAAAATCTTCTTCTTCTTCTTCTTCTTCTTCTTCTTCTTCTTCTTCTTCTTCTTCTTCTTCATATATTGGTTTGACAATTAACTTAGAATCTTTGAAACATGTGTACCGTGATTGTTTATTATTAACACGTTGTACTGTCAGAAAGAATTTAAGTGAGAAAAAAAAGAAGAAGAAATAGAAAGAAAATCATACTGGAAACCAATACGAAACATATATAAAAATGTACCGATTATTACAAAATATAATGGTTTTATTATGAGTTTCTGTAACCAATAGTTAATTTTGGAATTTAAGATAACTGAGAACAAAACAGACAAACAAAAAAATAAAAATTACAATAAGAAGGAAGAAAGATGACAAAATATAAAAAAATTCTAGCATTGTGACAAAACATATCTGAAAATACAAAAGTATATACATACATTTACACATTCATGCACATACCTATATATACATACATATACATACATACATGTACATACATCTATAATTCTACGAAAATCTCCTGCTACACTTGATGTATTTGTGGACGATAAGTACAATTTCTGAGTTCGTAGTATCGTCTAGATTGGAACTGCCATTCAGTATCAAGTCAATGTTGATATGCGTGACATCAACAAGATTGGCTAGGGTATCAAGTAAGTCATTTCTGAATTGGTTATACAGTGGACAGTTGAAATAGAAATGAGTATTGTCCTCACATGGATTGCCACATTTCGGACATACTGCTGAATCTGTCAAGAAGTGGTCAAATAAATGCTTATTTAGATTACTTGAGTTATTTCTTAATTGACAGTGGATGATGTTATAATTCCTATTTCCTATATTATAGTGATATGGACTGTTAGTCCTATGTTCAATAGCCTTAAGTTTATGCTTAAATTGTTTAACAGATGGTGCATTTTTAGCGTCTAAAGGTAAAGCATTCCACAATTTAATTGTACTCGGTAGAAAGCTGTTATAATATGATGTTGTACGACAAAGAGGGAGACGTAAGTTTAATCCTGAAGTTCGAAGGTTATAATTATTGTTTACAGGTAAGTATGGCTGGATTAAAGTATACATGTAATCTGGATTTATGCCATAAATTATTTTGTAAATAGTTACAAGTTTATGATCTTTTCTTCTTTTTGTTAATGTTTTTAAGTTCAATTCATTATATAAGTATGATCTAGAGGAATTGCACCTGAGGCCTGTTATTATTCGTGCTGCTTCAACTTGGACGCCCTCTAATAGATCAGATTCTCCCTGTGTACAGTTATCCCATACTGAATCGCCATATTCCAGTATGGGTCTTATAAAGGCGATATATACAACTCTACACTCCGACAGATATAGTCCACACCTAATGCCCGTGGCGTACCGGGATTCTCTGGTGTCACAGATGGGCGGAGGGACTATAATCCTTCGAAATAACAACAAAACAACAACAATCATAACTGAATTTACACAAAGAAATAATTAATTTGAATATAGTACCGTAAACAAAACAGTAGTTTGACTTCTTATACATGTTATAATGTGTATAAATGTTTATGCAAAATACTCGAGATTTTTTTTATGAATTTTCAACCAATTTCAACTGCGTAATTTGAGAACAAAACAAAGGCTATACAGAAATCCAAGGCCATAAATCAGATCTTCACAATAATGGCAATACAAAGGAATAATTATTTTGAATATCGAAACATAAATAAAACAGAAGTTTGACTTCTTAAAATGTGTATACAATTTTTATGAAAAATACTCCAGATTTTTTTTTTATGAATTTTCAACCAATTTGAACTGCGTAATTTGAGAACAAAACAAAGACTATATACAGAAATCCAAGGACATCAACCAGATATACACAATAATGGCATTAAGAAGGAATAATTATTTTGAATATCGTACTGTAAATGAAAGAGGAGGTAAATTTCTAGAAAGGTACATTCTCGATTCAAGCCGAAAACTGTATAAAAAGAAAATCAACACAGCTAGCGAGTTATATTATGAATTCCATAATTAAAAGCAGTACATGCATATTTATATAACTTAGCTCGATATTTGAAATAGATCGCATCTAATATTAGTTGTACGTTAATAATTCAGTTTTATGTCAACATCAAAATCGATCGAGTCAAAAATGGTCATCATGATTTATAATAGCAGGAGTTATCACATATATAATTATAATTAGATGTAAATTAAGATATTGATCCTGGGTTAAACGACAAAATTACATGACAACACCGTTTATCAAAACTCTGTCCAGGAGTTCAGGTTATATGCACATGTATTACATGCCGATTAAAAGTATAGGTGTATTCACGGGTTCTTAAATATTCGTGATTGAATATGCGTAAAATGAAATATGAGTTGTTAACTCTTAATTCGAAGCTACAGTTTTTGGGTTTGGCCTGGCTGGTTTAAGCCGTTTATATTGTGTCTATGGATATACGTCTTCTTCATTAGGTTTAGAAACAGTGTACATAATTATGTTGTAAAATCATAGTATATAAAATTTAGTATAAATATATATTTTTTAATTTTGCTTTCATTTTCCGCTTTGTAATTAAACTCAAACATACGAGACGTTAAGGTTTCGGAATATGCTGAATTATGCTCTGCGTCCCATTTAAATATATATTGAGTAAAGGATCGCGGATTATGCATGCATTTTGCTCATGCTCCCTTTTTACGTGATGTGATGTAGATCTAAATGATATATTAGAATAATTGCATTTAGTGATTGAGAGATTGCATTACCGATTAGTTAAGATCAATTGATCCATCATATAATTTAGATTATCTACGAATTATATGTTTCTTAATGTTTCTATCCCGCCAAAAACAGTCATTTTTTACATCATATGAACACCGTTTGTAAACCGACTGGCGACAAGGCATACGTAGTAGCAAATGAGGCTTATTAGAGGAGGGTCCAGAGTGTCCAGGTAGCAAATGAGGCTTATTACAGGAGGGTCCAAAGGGTCCAGGTGAAAATCTGGGTCATTCAGGCTTAGTGCAGGTGGCTCAGGGTTCAAACCCAAGTCAGACTGACAGAAAAGGCGGGAAGTTCGTTTGGCGGTAAAGTGCGTTTGCCGCTCTTTTTCCTTCATCAGATATTGGGCGCTTTATGTGTTTATTAAACTGGTGTGTTATACATGACGGGAAAGGCAGTTTTAGCGGTTCTTTACAATGGTTTGTTGACAGATAGGAAAGAATAATTTTGGCGCGTGTTTTTGTTTGTTTAAGGTCATACTTGCCACTTCAAATAGTTTCTAATCTCACTGAGTGTCGATATCATGTCATTTAAGTTCATCTCATTCGGTAGACTGCAGACATATGTTATTACCGTTTAAATGTTTATTTAAAGGATATAGTTTAAATCGTCCCCGTCTATGGCCAGAACAGGTCTCTGACCAGCACAGCTTGTAAACATTACGTTTTTACCGCAGATGTACTTAGAGGTTAAAAAATCTTACAGTAACAAAGTGTAGATATATGAAAATAGTATTAAAATGTTATACTTACACTTTAAGAAGGGTGTCCCATATGTTTGTGGACTTGTGTGAGTGCATGTTTTTGTGTATTTGACAAAGTCTCATCAGTTCTTTCTAAAATTTATACTATTATATTCAACATTTTGTTTGATTTACCACCAAAACTGTAAGATAAAAAGACACATACACTTATTGCCATACACTTTCACTTAACAAATTATGTTCTTTCTCTCATAGTTTTTACTTTCAACAATTTGTAAAAATGTTAATGAATTGCTAACGAATTTTATTTTTGAAATGTTTCTCTCAACATGTCCTTCAATGAAAATAATGTTAACTCATTTGTTACTCAATGGAAAAAAAATCGTTACTCAGTGAAACAAATGCATACTCATACGTTACTCAACGAAAAACATATTTAACTCAGTGAAAAAAATGTTAACTCATACGTTAAATTTGCGAATTGGTAAAGGGGGAGTCGCCCTTATGTGGCACATTAGACATGATAGATACGTGACCCTTTTAACAATTGACGACGACAGAATAGTAGGTATATAATTACAGATTACACCCCAACAGTTTGTGTTTATTTTTCAAGTGTATTTACCCTGCAGCAATCATCCTATTGAACACTATAGAAATTATGTTGATAAATTATATAACCTGTGGAGTCTTTACTCAGATAATGGATGTGTGATTTTCACAGGTGACTTTAATGCTAACTGCTTGGGTAGTAAAACTGGTAATAGTAGGGAGCGGTACTTGAAACAACTTTTATTTGACACTAACTTGATCGCTGCGAATAGCTTAGATTTATGCACTGGTGCAAAATCTACCTTTGTATCGTACGATGAAAGCTATGAATCAATCATTGATTATATTATGCTGCCGTTAGAAAAAATTGACTGCATAAATCAGTGCGAAATTGTAGATGACCATTGTTTGAATGTATCGAGGCATAGGCCAATTATATGTAGTATAAATGTACCTGTTTTTGATGTAAATTATTACTCAAATAAAAGTGATTTGTCTAATACGTATGGTGTCAATTGGCGGAAGGTAATTCCGGGAAATTTATCAGGAAATGCTCAAAAATACATTCGAGCTACACAATCTACAGGGTGCGTATTTAAGCGAATACACTGAAGTTGATCAGGCATACAATATAATCACACATACAGTGGGTGGGGCATCTGAAAAGTGTTTTCCCAAATCCAAATTTAAACATTTTCTCAAACCATATTGGAACCCGCAGCTAACTGTATTACACAAACTTATGACTGATAGACGCAATGCGTGGCTTATTGACGGTCGTCCAAGGGATAGATCCGTGAATTCATTTGAATCATATAAAGTAGCTAAATCGAAGTTTAGGAAAAAACATAGGTTTTATGTTCAACTATATTTAAGCCAGTTAAATGAAGAAATAGATAAAACGGCAGAAATGAACAAAACTAACTTTTGGAAACTTGTGCGTTCTCGCAGAAAACGATCTAATTCAAAAGCAGGGTCCGAAATTAAATTTAATGGGGTTGTTTATCGAGACATACATAATATAACTGATCAATGGAAACAGTATTTTACAAAGTTATATACTCCTTGCTCAAACGCGATGTATGATGATGCTTGGAAAAAATCTGTTGATGTTAGAGTAAATAATATTTTAGCATCTACTCACACACATGACGTCATTAACGTAACTCCTGAAGAAGTAAATATGTCGCTGAATGTGTGCAAGCGTGGTAAAGCCTGTGGCTTGGACAATGTTTATTATGAACATTACATATATGGCGGGATAGTAATAAGTAACCTCTTAGCTAATCTATATTCAGCTATGTTACGACTAAGCTACGTTCCTTCTGATATGAGTAAAGGGATTATAACAGTATTACATAAAGGTGGGAGAAAGCGAAAAGATGACCCGGACAATTACAGGGCGATCACCCTTACTCAAACGACTTTGAAAATCTATGAAGACATATTATTACGTCGCTCAAAGACAAAAATGTTATCAAGATTAAGTCCTCTACAAGGGGGCTTTCAAGAGCAACTAGGGTGCATGATGACATCATTTTTATTTAAAGAGTGTATTCTCTACGGTAAAGAAAACAAAAGCAAAGTATTTGTTGGTCTCATGGACGACCGCCAAGCATTTGATCGTCTCTGGCACAATGGAATGCTCCTTAAATTGTTTGAGACCGAAATAGATGACAACATATTTTTAACGTTTGCTAATATGTATCGTAATATGCAAAGTTGCGTAAAAAACCAAGGCTGTATTTCAGACTGGTTTTATGTAAAACAAGGCACTAGACAAGGTGGCAAAAGTTCCCCAATTCTGTACCTTCTCTTCATAGATGGGCTAATCAAAGAGTTAGAAAACAGTGGACTTGGTTTCTGTATGTATAACTTAAATGCAGGATCCTCTACTGTTGCTGATGATATGGTCCTCATATCATTATCTAAAAATGGGTTAAATAAGATGTTTGATATGTGCTATAAATATGCTATGAAATGGCGCTTTGATTACAATATTAAAAAATGTGCAGTGATAGTATTTAATGAAACACAGGCTGAATTTGATCGTAACACCAGGCAATGGACTCTTGGTGCGAACCAAATAATAAATGAAGTCCAATTCTATACTCATCTTGGTATTCGTATAGATAAATATATGGACATAAACGACTCTATTCATGAATCCAATACAAAATTAAGAGGTACCTTTTTAAGTCTGATAAATAGCGGAATTCACCCACATGGGCTCAATCCGTTAACATCCTTGACAATCTACAACACGATTCACAATCGTGTTATCAAAAGCGCTGTATGGCTGTGAACTGTGGAATTCGCTTTCTCCTTCCAATGTATTAGAATTGGAGAGGTCACACAGATTCTGGGTCAAATATATCCAAAAGCTGCCTACATATATAAGCACTGATATAGCTTTAAGTGCTCTTGGATTTCGCCAATTGAAACCGTAATTGACTTTAAAAAAATACAATTTTTTGGTCAATTGTGTAGATTACCAAATAAATACCTCGCGAAGCAGATATTTATAAATAGGTTGATGAGTTTTTTGAATAATGACAACCAAGTGTTAGGTTATATTCCAGATATACACAGACTGCTTAAAAAATATAATATATTTTATTTACTAGAGAGTTTTGCAGCAACGTCGAATATTCCGTCAAAGTACTCATTGAAACAAATTTTGAAAACTAAGGTGTGCGATCTGGAATCAAAGCAAAGGCTCTCACGAGTAGGCCTTAAGTTAAATGAAATACCTTGCTATTGTTTATTTAACAATTTGGAACCAAGTGATATTTGGAAATTAAGCAGGGAAAGACCTGATTTAAAGAAACATTGCTATACTGCAATATTAATACTTGGAAAACTATTCTCTTTTAGTCGCTCTGAAAAGTTTAAAACGTGTACTTTGTTAGTAGACAACTTATTATTACATATTATGCATTACTGTTCAGTTAATGACTCCGCGAGACAAAAACTGTGGAATGCATTAATACAAAATATTGGATTAAAGTCATACAAAGAGTTTATTCTTAAAGGTCCTCGAGATCAGATATGCATATTATTATCAGGATTCAAACACTTTTCGACAATTGAATCTGAAACTGATAACATGTTGGCTATTATTGTAAAAATGGTTCATACTGTTTTTAAATATACATAGTAATGCAGCTTATTGTCACGAAGGTGTAATTAATTACTATAAGTGTATTTAAAATACATAATGGTTAAGTGTCTTTTTCAGTAATGCCAGCAGGCAGCTGCCGATATTACGACTCCGTTTTGAATGCTGGGAATATTCTTTAATTATTTTGTGTAGATATACATTACTACATAAATACTTTAGATTTTATGTGTTTTATTATAGAAAATGAAATAATATTTTCAATAGTGGTTTCTACTATGTTTAATAAGTCTATATTATTAATTATGAGAGTAGGCATGAACTAATTTAAGCTGAGTAAACTGTAACATTTTTTAGATCTTGAGTTTCGTTTCGGCAAGAGTCATAAATATGATACATGTTTAACTAATTTAAGCTGAGTAAACTGTACCATTTTTATATCTTGAGTTTCGTTTCGGCAAGAGTCATAAATATGATACATGTTAATATATAAGGTTATGAGTATATTGCACCCTTTTGTCTTCTTGTTTTTCGTTTCGGCAAGAGTCATGCATATGGTAATACATAGCAAAATATGATTCATATAAATAGTATTTATCTCAAATTCTGAACTCATCTATAGTCTAATTGTAAAATAATCTTAATCAACATGTATTGATGTATGTATATAGTCTTGATCCATTATATATATAGATATATGTTAACGTTCGCTAATGTTAAATATTGAATTTGTATTATATGTTACAATTATATGTATATGCTCTCCTGCACATTGGAGGAAATAAAGAATCTATCTACTCAACGAAAACAATGTTTGACTCATACGTTCCTCAATGAAAAAAAAAGTTCACTCTTTTTCTTTAAAAAACAGTTATTCTTCATTGGTTTTGTCAATTATATTAATGTCATGTGACCTTATTATATCCAGGTTTTTTGAAACCCAACCCATCGTCTGTTAGTGTCCAATATATTGCATCATCCTTGTGAGACAGCAATTTGTTTGCTTAAATATCTGCACCGTTAAAGTCATTAACTGTACTTTACCTCGAATTATTGGTAACATTTATCATGCAAAGCGTGCATTTTTATTGGCATAGAATGGTTTAGCGCACACCATTTTGTCACTATATGAGGCCTCTACGAGATATTCGCATTAAAGAAAAAAAGAATAAAACGTTACAAAAAAATCCTTATATTTTCAGATATCAGAAAATAACCACAGGACAATGAAAAGTTCCGCTAGGGTCTCATTGTACCGTATCATAATGTTACAGTTTGTGCAGAATTTGTATTTCGTGAATTTCATTACATAACAGCTAGCCATTGTTCATCCAGTCTAATACATTTATATTCAAATGCATCAAAATCAAAAACGTTGTGTACTTCAAATCAAACTTTATTTATTTATGTGGTGAAAGTATTGTGAATGGTGAGAAAAAAAACAATTTTACGACGTGTTACACCAAGCAAGAGTAACCGATGAGATATAGTATTTAATACATCCATTTATTTACCGACGAAACAAACAGACATTTATGAATTTGACATCTGTATAAAGGATTTGAATGATAATGATGTCTCATTCTTACAAGAACCCGTGTTGATTACGTTACAGTTTGTAGGAGAATCATGAATTCTAAATTGTATGTACCAGATCCGAAAAAGTGGACAAATTATTTTCAGAAGACAAAACCATCTGATGTTTTAAAATCCAGTATAGAATTAACATCACCCATTCAAAGTGTAGTGCAAAGAGCAAAATCTGAATTGGAACGTATAAATAGAGACACGTCTAAAACTGATATCATTAATGTTCATAAGAGCATTGAACGCAGTATCAAATTGGCGAAAAAGAAAACTACGAGGGTCATTCAATAAGTTCTGTCACTAACGCGTTTTAACAATTATGTGCTCGTTGTGAGTGTTGATGTTTGATACCAAATGAAAGAAAGTTTCAATACCATTCAATTGATGGTTAAATGAATGCTGTATCTTTTGTGTGACGAAAGTTATGGAACATTTAATATACATCACTTATACATACTGAGGCATTTTCGTCCTGATCTTTTTTCAGGTATGTTAACTGTTACTTTTCTAAATGCCTGTTTCTCTTTAAGTACTTGTCGAAGACCTTTGAAATTTCTCACACAGTACCAGTTATATCTGTGCATTTCAGGATTCAGAATTTAAGCATGGCATTGTCTTAGAAATTAACATTTTAAGCTAACATGTAAAATTAATTGAATGATAAATGGACATTAATTGGAAGGGCGGTCTTCTAAAATAGCGTTTATGGATGATCAATATTTGCACTAAACATTGTGCAAAATTCTACAATAATGTGTTGAATATGAAATTTAAACACTGAAGGACTAGGATATGTAAAAAAAATATGAAAAAATATTAATACTATGAGAATAATTACGACATTTAAAAGATATTATAACATTTCCGTAAACAAAATGAAGAAAATCAGTGTTATTTCCGCTAAAATTAAGGGATATGCTTTCACTTATATCTGGTTTACAGCAAGACCTTTTCGAATTATCGATAATCATTTTCATGGATTATAGGCGAATAACAACAGATGACGTACAAGAAAATTTAAAAGCATAGAATTATTCAAATAATTTTTACAACGTTTTGTAACAAGGACATTTTCAGAGATGCCAGTATCCAAAAGGTGTGGTAGGGGGAGGTAATTCAGGGGTATAAATAACCGGAAATTTTTCATTTTTGTTGTGGAATTTAAGAGAGCGAACCCAGTAGTACTATAAATACACTACTTTATCTCAGTGTAATATCCAGTTCAAAGGATATATGCCTAGTGACAGAACTTTTTGAAGCACCCTCGTAAAAAGAAAATATCAAAACGGATAGAAAAGTCGAAGGAAATAGGAGTGAATAAAACAGTAAAATTGAACAGGAAACATTCAAACCGAAGGGTTACCAAAAGTTGATTACAAAACGGACGATCTCTTTGACTAGTGACAGGACATATAAATCAATGAAGACTACTTTTCTTAAAACACTAACAAACGTCTTCACAGACAATATATTGTGGATCAACGCACTTCAAGATGATCCAGTTTATCAATCGATCAAGAAAACCGTAGATCGTGCCATACAGAGCGAGGGGTTTACTAGAGAGGAGGCTTGGACATATGCTTGTCATAAAAGAAAGTTTCTTTTTGAGACAGTTCTAGATGATTACAACCCTCCAGAGCTTACAAATCAGTGACATTGTGTTGTACCAATGACTTATATATAGATTTAGATAGATCTCATAAGATTGTCGATCGAAAATAAATCAATAAAGCTTACGAAACTATTCGAATGTTGTTGTTTTTCCTTGTAACCCATTCACCATTTGTGTATACCCTCGGATGCACACACATATTTAATACACTTGTGTATTGAAAAATACCAGCATCATTTTGAACATATTTGCATTTAGTAGCACTCTCCCTGTCCTAAACTTAAATCTTTTAAACAGTTATGAACCTTTTCAAAGGTTACTCTGTTAAAGTTTAAACATCTATCGGTTTAGTTTAACCATCAAAACGTGTTTGTATACGCAACAGGTAGCAAACTCGCTTTTGAGTTTGACCGTATCATTTGAGGTCACTGTTACCATAGACTGACATTCAAAATAGTTAAATACATTACCGCCACGCGTTTGGCGTGTCGTATTGACTGTATTGACTGTTTGTGTACAAATTAAATAAGCCGATGTCGAATTTAAAGACCAGCTTCGAATTCAGTGAATTTGAATAGAAATGTATTAGACTGGATGAACAATGGCTAGCTGTTATGTAATGAAATTCACGAAATACAAATTCTGCACAAACTGTAACATTATGATACGGTACAATGAGACCCTAGCGGAACTTTTCATTGTCCTGTGGTTATTTTCTGATATCTGAAAATATAAGGATTTATTATGTAACGTTTTATTCTTTTTTTCTTTAATGAGAATATCTCGTAGAGGCCTCATATAGTGACAAAATGGTGTGCGCTAAACCATTCTATACCAATAAAAATGCACGCTTTGCATGATAAATGTTACCAATAATTCGAGGTAAAGTACAGTTAATGACTGTAACGGTGCAGATATTTAAGCAAACAAATTCCTGTCTCACAAGGACGATGCAATATATTGGACAATATCAGACGATGGGTTGGGTTTTAAAGCACCTGGATATAATAAGGTCACATGACATTAATATAATTGACAAAACCAATGAAGAATAACTGTTTTTTAAAGAAAAAGAGTGAACTTTTTTTTCATTGAGGAACGTATGAGTCAAACATTTTTTCGTTGAGTAACGTATGAGTTAACATTTTTTTCACTGAGTTAAATATTTTTTTCGTTGAGTAACGTAAGAGTTAGCATTTTATTCACTGAGTAAAGATTTTTTTTTTCATTGAGTAACAAATGAGTTAACATTATTTTCATTGAAGGACATGTTGAGAGAAACATTTCGAAAATAAAATTCGTTAGCAATTCATTAACATTTTTACAAATTGTTGAAAGTAAAAACTATGAAAGAAAGAACATAATTTGTTAAGTGAAAGTGTATGGCAATAAGTGTATGCGTCTTTTTATCTTACTGTTTTGGTGGTTAATCAAACAAAAAGTTGAATATAATAGTATAAATTTTAGAAAGAACTGATGAGACTTTGTCAAATACACAAAAACATGCACTCACACAAGTCCACAAACATATGGGACACCCTTCTTAAAGTGTAAGTATAACATTTTAATACTATTTTCATATATCTACACTTTGTACTGTTTTTTAACCTCTAAGTACATCTGCGGTAAAAACGTAATGTTTACAAGCTGTGCTGGTCAGAGACCTGTTCTGGCCATAGACGGGGACGATTTAAACTATTCGCTTTAAATAAACATTTAAACGGTAATAACATATGTCTACAGTCTACCGAATGAGATGAACTTAAATGACATGATATCGACACTCAGTGAGATTAGAAACTATTTGAAGAGGCAAGTATGACCTTAAACAAACAAAAACACGCGCCAAAATTATTCTTCCCGATCTGTCAACAAACCATTGTAAAGAACCGCTAAAACTGCCTTTCCCGTCATGTATGACACACCAGTTTAATAAACACATAAAGCGCCCAATATCTGATGAAGGAAAAAGAGCGGCAAACGCACTTTACCGCCAAACGAACTTCCCGCCTTTTCTGTCAGTCTGACCTGGGTTTGAACCCTGTGCCACCTGCACAAAGCCTGAATGACCCAGATTTTCACCTGGACCCTCTGGACCCTCCTGTAATAAGCCTCATTTGCTACCTGGACCCTCTGGACCCTCCTATAATAAGCCTCATTTGCTACTACTGGCATATATATAACTTAGATATTTTCAGAATCCAAACTCTACATACATAATATTGACGATTTTAACCGAAACTGGAGAGTCGAATTAAGAGTGACCAACTCATAATTCATTTTACGCATATTCAATAACGGGTATTTTTAGAACCCGTTCATAAACCTTTACTTTTAATCGGCACATATACATTATTATATGACCTGAGCACCTGTGATACCCGGTTTTGTAGTGTAATGTTGCCGTTATTTGGTGGGTTTGTTTCTATAAAAGAAACAGACTTTAATAGGAAATAAATATGCGCGTTTTCGAGACTTGTGCTGATATTTCTATTGATTCACACAATACAATATACAATGTTTGGCAGGTTAATAGTTAAGTTCTATTTTATTAGTGCACATATGGATGAGCATTGCTTGTCTCCATACGTGTCCTTGTGACCCAATCCTAGGATGACCACAAACCATCGCAGTGGCACGTGCGATGCTCAATAAAATGAATCCTTTGATTGAAATAGCTGAGCCCACGGTTAAAAAAACGACCTATGCAAGAAAACTACACAGAGAACGAGGCGATTTTTATTTTGATTTGTGCTGTCATATAAACATATCTAAAGTACAAACATGTTACATTTCCATAGTTTTCCTTCACTCTTCAATAGTCTTTCACTTGTACGAAACAGGGTTTTGCAAGTTAGTATGTAGCATTCATTCATCTCCGCATTATGCTATGAATTATCGCCCGCCATCCTGACAAAAGATCACGAAGGTCGACAGGCCAAGAGGGTCAACACCGTATATCAGTTTAAATATCTAATTAAATCTGAACATTTACTTTACAATGACTATTTACTTTACATGTACGTTTACCTTGTTGAAATGATTACACTTTAATTCATACTAAGGTTTACGTTATGTAATGTTTAACAACAACAACAGGCAAAATGGCATTGATGTAAGTATTTCACTGAAGTACACGACTTGCTGTCATACCACGACGGTATATTTTTGTAGCAGTGGTCTTAAATGGACACATGACAATCTTGATTTTTTTTAAACTCATGGTGTCCCTGTTAGTTTTCACGAGAACTTCCATATCTGCAATCATTAATATTAATTATTCGAATAGTTCAAAGCAAATTGATTTTACACACATCCCAGTGGGCACAACAACGTTGAATCAACGTTGAATCAACGTCAGGTACCAATGTTGAATCAGCGTTGATTTTTAGTTGGATTTGAAAGTTGATTGGACGTTGAAATTCTGACGTTGAATCAACGTTGAAATTCTGACGTTGAATCAACGTTGAAATTCTTACGTTGAAACAACGTTGAAAACCAAACGTTGAAACAACGTTGAAGACCGAACGCTAAAACAACGTTGAATTATAGTTGGATTAATGTTGATGTGGTATGTGATGCTAGCAATTATGTTTAGCACCATATGGTCATATTGACAAGCTATAATCACTCTGGGCAATTTCAGGAAAACTCTGTCTTTCCAATCAGGCTGGGTTTTGAACTCGTCCGAGCTTTCATTGCTATAAAGACCGTCACAAAGACCTACAGCAAGCACAGCTAAAACATATCAGACTGCTAATAATGAAATAACTATGACTTAAATTATTCGTGGCAAGCAATAAAAATAATCAAATTTTCTAACAAATACTTTTCTGCTGGAAAGAAAATGTACAAATGCTCGACCATATAGTCCTTTGATATACTGTTCATAGCCTTTGCATGCAGTGTGAACCCAGAACTCGCTGGCTGATCAGGGTGTACACTTTCTGGCTGCTCATCAGTCATTTCTCCAAAACAACGCTTTGTATCATAAATGGAAGGTCCAAATTTAAAGAAACTTAATTATGCATTCATAGAAGGGTAAGGGTTTTATTTATTGTAAAATATTGGGGTTTAAAATAATACCTCACTACAAGTCGAATCAATCACCTTTAATAATAGAAAAAAATCACATGACAATAACAATCTCCACAGCGACCACGTGACAATAACAGTCTATACAGAGAGCATGTGACAATAACAATCTCCACAGCGACCACGTGACAATAACAATCTCCACAGCGACCACGTGACAATAATCTCCACAGCGACCACGTGACAATAACGTTACAGTCTATACAGCGAACATGTGATAATAACAATCTCCAAAGCGACCAAGTGACTACACATCGATCATTTGACAATAACAATCTTCAGTGATCAATCGCCTACACAAATAGGACATAATGGTCAAAATGCATAAATTGCAAAATTTATGAAAGCTATAATGGATATATAGATTATTTAACTGCTGCGATCGTTTATAGGGAATCCTTCATGAGATGGTAGTGTTGTAACTATTCCTTTAAAATGGAACAAACATGACTGCCATCGAGTGAAGGATTTCCCTATATAAATGAAGCCCAGCAGTTAATCTATTTATTACATTTCAAATCGTTTTGTGTATAATTTTAACCTAAATTATTTGTTTTATTGAACGTCAAGGGTGGATAACGTCGACGTCAACAACACTTTATTGACGGCATATTTCAACATCAGTTATTTTTGTGTTCGGAGTAAATATTTAGCGAATATGAATATTCTTTGTCTGAAAAATACCAATCTTTCAGATGCAGAATGTAAGAAAAACATTTCACTACCAACACTTTGGAGGGGTATAAGTTATGAAGTGAACAACTTTTCATTCGATAATTTTTTTCCGTGAATCAAAAAGTCAAGTGGTTTCGCCACCATACACAAATCCTTCTGCCGAAATAGTTTAATTGTCCTTGGTCCTTGAATTTTCTCATGATTGGCCATTGAGTTAAAAAAAGTCTCGTTCATTTCTTCCTCCCTCCGCCTCCAGTCGTCTCCGGGGCATATTTTAGAAACTTTTTTATTACGTCCTCCACAAAGGTCTCCACCGCTTGGTGGGAAGCCAGGACACTGTCTGAAAAGGAAAGAAAGATATATATGAATAAATTTACTGAAAAGGAAAGTAAGATATATGAATCTGTTTATTTACACATTTAAAATATCAAAAGGCTGCAGCGTACAACCATAATTTGCAACCATAATTTGCCAATTAAACTTTTTTTAAATAATTCAAGTACTCTGGATATACATGTTGCCCTCTACAGAGCTAGCTTGAATACCTTGAATTAATACCTTTAATTAATACACTACCAATTATAATTTTGCATAGACTTGTGTTCTTGATGGGAAATTTCTTTCCCTTGCCATTCATGTTGATTTTGGCCATCAATCCATTTGACATGGTCCTGAAAGAGAATAAGGACCTTTAAGAGAACAGTCATTTGATTCTTTAGTATTTTACTCTTTCCACATTTTTTCATAGTTCAGCTTCCAGTTGGGTAATGGCTGCTTAAACAATGCTGCTGCAAAACAGATTGATAACCCACCCTTTCAATCCTGCGCGTTATGTACACAAATGTTTAAATGGAAGTTATATACAATATAAGGAAAAGAAAGGTGAAGATAGAGAGCGCTAGAGCTACTAGAAGCAGATGGATATAAAAATAGCTGGGGCCAGAATTAACGACTGTTTGTTTGCCGTCACCTGACCCATGATTTTAAAAGTGGTCGGTAGTATGGCAGGTCCACTGATTCATATGTATCATTCATCTCTTTGGGGCAACTCTAAATAACGTATACTGTGTCGATGAGCCGTTAACTTCGATTCACATCATGCATATAGAGACAGGATGAAGAGCATGGAGATGTATATAGGATTTCAATATTAGATAAAGTTGAATAAAGACTGAAAGCACACTGGCTTCAATTTCATTTTTTTTAAATAGTACTGTCTATTGAGTTCATCCTACTGAAGAGATATACTAATTTATAAAATCTTACAATCCGGTAAGATTGTACTTAAAAGAGGAGTAATTGGAGATCAGAAGTATATAATGGCGCTATTTCAGAATTAATAAAGTCCAATCTAGTATAAATAGGAGAATAAGTAAGTTTTATAATTACTTGAGCATGGCCTTCTTCACATGTTCTGCTCCGTCCACCCCACCAATTTTCATTAAGTGTGTTTTCTGTAAGACAAATAGCAATTCAACCTTGTGTGGTGTTTAAAACTAGATCTAGCTCTGCAACACAAACCGGTATTTGACATTAATTTCTTTAACATCAAACTTTCTTTGCCAGACATTATAATGCTTATTGGTATTGCATATTTCTGACTAGATTGTCTTTACTTTATGTCAAATAACCAAATAATTAACAAGATACCTCAAATTCTTCTTTTAAACATTCCCTTATATTTGTCGTTTTGATGACTCTGTAAACCTTCGCCTCTTACTGCTGCAGTTAGAAATCCCACTGGGAGCTTGACTTGTGAGGAAATGTCGATTCTACGGATGGCGGGAGGTATAAAGTACTGGGTCTACCCAGGAAAGTGGGTGGTCTGTCTCCACCACAAAAAAACGACCATCACATATAACCTTGCATGTGTTGAAAATGACGTAAAATACCATACACACAAACAGTAGTATTGCAATATTCACACTCATGAAAGTAATGTAATAAACTGCATTTAGTGAAACAACTAGACAGCAGAGCTTATCTTGTCCATTACTCTTGTGCCATATATACTGGATCGATTTAAGTTTCTAAATCCAGATTAGTCCCTTGCTTTACAGCAGGGCTCTAGTCTAATGGGAACATAATTCTGTAGTTAATAAAACAAGAATTTATCTATTTATACTGATTAAATTTTAACTTACCAATAATGCCCTCTGAGACTTCAAGCTCTTCCAATTCATCCAAAGTTGCCATCTGGCGAATGGAATATGGCTCAACACTTCCCTCATACATGGGTTTTTTCAAGGAATCTCTGATTTCGGAGAGAAGAAACAGGACTCGCCTTTGAAATCCTTAAATGTCAAGAATATATACATGAACTCCAGTTGACTACTATCACTAAAAAAGTGAAACTTTACAGTAATTTTGAGTATATTACAAGTTTATCCAACTTAAGGTGAGAAGTGATCATTGTTAGATATAAAAGTGCAATACAACACTTGATATAATAAAAACGTTAAAAGTGAAGAAATGACTTTTGACAAAAATATTCTTCTTAAGCCCTATGCCAATAAACCTTAAGCTACACCTCTCAAATTGTGTAAGTGCAATGAGGGAACCATATCCCAGATTTAAAATGTTTGTTCCATTTTCAAGGAATAATTTCAACCACTTCACACTTTGATCATTATTTAATTATTGACAATAATGAATGATAACGCTTCGCGCGGAACCAGCCAATTGACTGTACTTTTCCTGACTGTACTTTTCCTGATTACTTACTCTCTTCTGAAAGTGGAAACCCACTTTTCTGGCTACTAGTACTGGCCCCGGGTTCAACAGTTCTCTTTGAGTGGTTTAATGAGGTCGATTCACTTGATGGTGACCGCTTTCTTTTATTGGCCCCCGATTTTTGTTTTGGTGCCGAGATTGATGGTGATCTGGATCTGGATGCTGACCTTGACCGACGGGATCGTGATCTTGACCGATGGCCTTGCTGTCGCTTTGATGGTGGCTTCGATGGTGACGGAGAAACAGACAGGGACATGAATCGTGACCTGTCTGTAAAAATAAGCAAGGTTGGATACACAAATACCCTGTTCAAGGTAGACAATATTGGGAAATGAAATAACACATATCACAACATCTGACATGAAAGTAATGGAAAAGGGAATACCTGGTCAAGACAAATTCCAAATTTGAAAAGCGAAATTGTTAAGAAGAAAAGCATGGTAGTAATTGCATGTACCCAATATAATGCAACAAATATTTAAAGAAAAAAAAAAGACAAATCTGCCAGAAATATATCAGAAAGGGTTACAAATTTAGAAGACTGCCAAATTGTTGACGTCAACATAAATTTCACCTTTTTGCTAAAGCATGCTGAACAAAAAGTACACGTATGACACTCGATTTCAATTCAATCATACTGACTGATATTGTATGTATGGAAACAAAACTATACATACTATCAGCCAAACAAGGAACAATTAAATCAGATTCAAATTAAGTGGTAACATAATAAATCAGACAAAAAATATTAAATGACATGAAATGAACTGAATGTTGTTTAACGGCTCATCAACACAGTATAGGTTATTTAGAGCCGCCCCAGAGAGAGGGGAAGGATACATAGGAATCCGGGAACCTGCCCTACTCTTATTGTCGAATAGATTCCTATGGTTCTTTAACGTGCTCGGAGGATAGACCGATACACAGGACCGCCCGGTTTACGTCCCTATCCGACGGACGAGGCTAAGGGAAAGTGTCTTGCCCAAGAACACACCGACGGAACTCAGTGGTACCACGGAGGATTGAACCCGGGGCCTCCGGTTACAAATCCTCTGCGCTACCGACTGCGCCACGCCAGACCTCAAACGACATGAAAACAAATCAGTTCAGGATACATACAACTCAATGGTACTATTGATCATTTTATGCCCAACAGACATTTTTCTTTTTTAATGATATCTCCTGAAATCATTACGATCAATCTTTAAATAATTAGAACCTCTTTGAAAATATGCTTACTTTTTTCCGATGTTGATGGCGTTGAAGTCACAAATGGTTCTTCGGAACACCCTTCCCTTTCAACGGATCGCAAGCGACACCCGACAGGTCCTTTGCCAGTAGATTTTTTTCTGGGAGATGTTGATGGGGATCGTGACCATGATTGACGGACTTGCTGCTTTGGTGGTGGCGAACTAGAGTTTGACCTCACTATTGGTCGGTCTGTAAAAATAGAGGGTTCGATTAAATACTCAAAAGGTGATCCCTTGAAAGCAACAAACACAAACATGGGAGAAATTTAGCAGATTGTTTGTTTTATCGAGTCTGTTCATGAGAGGTAATATAAAATGCAACACCTCTCACGCCTCCTAGCGCCAACTTACACTCAAACCATTAAGGGACAGAAAAAATAAGGCATTAATCATTAAATCGTTGACCTCCATAAAAATATGCTTACCTTTTTTCGATGTTGAATTCCTTGGAATTGAGTTCACTGGAGTTGATTTTTTTCTGGGAGATTTTGAGGCCGATCTGGTCTGACGGACTTGCTGTTTTGGTGGTGGGAATTGGATACTGACCTCACAATTGGCTGGTCTGTAAAAATAGAGGGTTACATATATAAATGTACAGTTCAATGAAGTTAATAAACAATGTTTAATTTGTATGCATACAACTTCTCGTAAACTATTGCCTTTCAGAAAACTTTAAAAAATAAGTGGATACATTACACTGATGTGGGGCATTTCCTCTACGATAATTTTCATCATTGTAGAGATGGATGGTAGAACATGGATTTATATTGCAATTGATCGGTTGGGCCGAATAAATTTAATATACGAAATCAATTATCAATCTGCAGACTTTGTATGCAACTGTAATTTAAGATGCAATGATTAATTTTCGAGCATGATAGTGCCAATAATGAACTGCCTACTTGATGTCAGGGAGTGGTATAGTACAATGTGATAACATCTTGAAAACTATTATAGATAAGACACTTTAGATGTATATCAATGTAGATTATTATATACCTGTTCTTTGCTGAACTTTTGGCGGAACTGTCGGAAGGTTTATCTTTCCTGAAAGCATAAAAATAGACTCTTAAATTTATAGTATTACGGTAAACTGCATATATGTACAAAGCATGACTGAATAATTGATGTAAACATGTTTTCTGGCATTAAATAAATTGCTTAAATACATTATCTTTAGAACACAGAAAATTTTGAGCAATTACCAAGTATGATCAATTTGTTTATAAACAGCATTTGATAGTGAAAAGCTTTAAGCTTCAAAAACCATATGTATAGATATACGTATATTACTATTAGAGAGCTCTGATTCCTTGAGTCATATCTTTAATTATTGCACTTACTTGATACTGGTCTCATCTCTTTTTCGCTTCTACTGACTTTTTTTGAAGAAACCACAACATCTGAAACAATGTTTACTTACAATATTATTTACGATCACAAATGTTTTGCAGGCAACCAGTATCTCCTTAAGTTCAATATTTAAACCAGATTTCAATTGGTAATGCAACATAAAAGTGTATGTACTAAATAGTATAAAGTGTATGGAAAATTAATACTGATAAAACAATTACCTGTACGGATAAATATTTGTCAAATTAAAAGTATAATCACATTAAACATTACATTCAACAACTGAATTTGAAGTAATAATTATGCAATTATTCTAGTAAAAATATGCTAAGCTTCATTATATGTGATATCAATTACCTTTGATATTCATTCCTGGCTCACTTTCTCTTGACAGATCTACTTCATCATGATCTGCAAAACAATTAATTATAAGTTAATATATATTTGTGTATGTTGAAAGATTTTTACCTACCTTTTAACTCTATTTAAGGAATTCAATATCACAGAAGGAAGTAAAAACTCTTAATTGTTGCACACCATAAGTAAGTCTCTATATGATTATGCGCCCGTGGTAAACATCTTTTTAACAAATTTTAAGTTACTTTGCAAAGACAAGTTATGTTACAGGTGCGTGAGTGAATTGCATTTTACTATATTAATGTACTAGTTTAATAGTAGCATTTCCAGGCTGGCTATTTGAAAATATGACAATATGTAACAGAAATATTATAGAGAAGGGAAAGGCAGAATCAGGGAAAATGTCCCTGTCACAAGCATGGTAGGACCAAACCAATCAGGATTTGTCTAGTCTGCATTCATTAGTTTGATCTAAATTATCTTTAGGTCACAACTTAAGACTGCTTGGGATTTGAGATTCTATCCAATCACATTGAAGTATGTTCACTAAAAAAATACAATAAAAAACATACCAGTTACAAAATCTGAAAAATTCTTCTTCTTTGATTGCCTCTTGCCAAACTCCTCGTTTGTGTTTTCATCCTCCGTTTCATTTGATGTTGTGAGGTCGTAATCCTCACATCTCTGCTGGTCAACTGAAAGAAGCAGAGTACTCTGGGGTATTAATGTGTGTATATTCACTGATGTAGCCCGGGGGAAAGGTATTAAGTGCCCATACACATGTTTTAATGCAGTTATATAAAGTTTGAACGAAGTGGCCTCAAACCATGATTTTATATTATTTTTTCAGATATGTGTATAATTATATAGACCTGTGGTGGAGCCATACAATTCAGGGACGAAATCTACAATAGTAGTGCGAGTGATTTTCTGCTTGGGCGACTTAAACTCATAAGAAAATTGCCCACCCAACGAATGTAAAAAACTCTGGTCAATGCCGTTTTTCGGTACCGCTCTAAAGGCTTATATAAGGGAAAAACACTGCCTGGGATGAGGAGGCATGTCATGGTGCTTAACGTGCATGCATATTGTTTTGTATCGCCCAATGAAAACTATGCAATCAGACTTAACAGATACAGGTATTCGGAATGTGAAAACGTACCAGATGTTAATTTGATTTCTATCAAATCAAATTTGATCCATTTCTCCGTTGGAGTTTTCATCCCGTTAAGGGCTCCTAAAACGTTTGCTCCTTTTGGCCACATCACATGTTTATCATTGACCCAACAGAGAGGAATAACACCCTCTTCCTCCATTCCATCTTCACGCCAGACTACTCTAGCCCATTTCTTTGATTCCTTCTTTGATTCCATCTGTATGTACAAGAAATAAAGATGCAACATAAGAAAAATTTCACTCCCTGTCGGAAGACTCAAAACTGCACCATCAGATGCTAATTAAGGAACATATTTTTTCTCTTAATATACATGTACATGAATCTATATATGACATGTTTGAATGGCTGTAAACATAGAGACTTACAAAGAAAATGCATTTATTTTACATTTTGTGAAAGTAGCACTCAAGTTTGTTTGCATGTTTTATATCATTTGTACCTTTGAGATAAAACTATGTAATAATTTCAAATTGACCCAGTTTTTTTATCACTTCCTGTCTCCCGAGGTCATCCTGGATGAAAACAATTGTATGCTAGATTGAAACCGTCTTAAGCGTTCCATTTCATTAGAAAACAACATGACCACGTTTTTTATTTATTTTGACACCATATAACCTACATCCCGAACCATTGGTCAAAATGAAAAACCTGTTCAAAAATATCTATATATATATATATCAAGTTTGGTGGCAAAATAATGTTTAAAATTGGCTTTGAAGAAAAAGTAAATATGCTCTCACATCCCTTAAGCATGTGGGAAAGCTACATACATAAATACCAGCCAATGACTAGGAGACATGCAGCGTGATGGACAGACGTTCAGTATATCCCAAACAATTTTTTAAAAAGTGTGGGGATAAAAATGGGAATCCCAAAACTATAAAACTGGTATACATACAGGCTCAGGCAGCAAGTCAAACATGCACATGCAAGACAAGGTTATTGCCGTTCTACACCATGAAGCATTGGTAACAGGACACAGCCATCCTCGAACGGCAGACAAACAGCTTTTCTGACCAATTCTTTCTTTTCAAGTAGTTGCCGTCTTGCATATCGTCTAAGGTTGATGTTCTGCACCATGGCGATGTTAAGAAGTTTTGAATCACAGGGCTCATTGAAGAAGCTTTCCATGGCTGATAACATCACAAACATATTTTTCTTCAGGCCTCTTCTCGCGCACAAAAACATAACTGTTGTTTTTCAGCAAGAAGCAACCATCTTTCTTCTTTGTAGAAACAAATGTATGGACTGACTTTGGTATATGTCTTATTTTTGACTTGTCCATTTCGGTGATTCTTTTAGTAACTTGTGTGCTATTGGGTTGTGGCCATTTCTCACACTTTTCTTCAATTTCTGCAAGTGATTTTCAAATTGAAATGCACAAACTTCGTTTAATGACTTGTCAAAATATCGAACATCGTCAGCCAGATGTATCAATGAATGGACATTGTATGATGTAAAAGTTTCGCCATACAAGTCCTTCCCCTTTTGCACAAAGTACAGCATGAGTTCTTCAGCATAGTCCACATATGCATTTCGAGTTTCTTCATTAGAATCCAGCAAAATGGATAAGGCCACTGTGTAAGAGAGAAAATGGTTGTAAAGCTGCTCTGACACAATGGAACGCAACACTAACGGACCTGTATACAGTGCAAACTGACGGAATTCTGTGGCTTTCCATCTGTCCAGGTCATATAGAGATCGTGGCTGTCTTGCAAACTCTCTCGGCATTTTCCTATTCAGCGCACACATTTTTTCCGATATCAATTTAACTTGCTGTTGAGATAGTTTACACTCTCGTGGGCCTTGCTTCAGATATGTAAGCAATCTCTTTATCACACCTAAACATGCTAGATGCATGTAGTCCAAGGCAAATGAATTTATGCAAGAAATTCCAGCATCAATCAATGGAGATTTTCTAATTTGATGGTCCTGATAACCAAAAGCGTCGAATTGTTCTTCATTGCGTTGTGGTGGGAGAATATCACCTTCGATATCGAAGACAACTCTTCCATGCCATTTTCCTTTTACTGTGCATCTTTCACAACTGTAGTAAGCATTATGCCCCTTTGTACATTTCAGGAATGCCTGTGCAGGCGCATCACAAATGAATGCATTGACAGTTACTTTTATGTTAACTTCATCATATATGACTCCATTTTCGTTCAGACTGACCAATTCCGTGAGAAAGTCAGACAAGTAATCCTCAACGGAATTGGGTTTTGCATTTCCACAGTATAAGGCTACAACAAATGGTTCAAAATTATCTACACTACACAAAATAGGCCACAACTGCAGCTTTGATGACTTGAATAATGGAACCCCATCTATGTTGAAATTCAGGAGAGCTTTCTTTCTTCTTTTAAATAAATCAGGACACTGCGCAAAAACTTTCAAATGTCCACTTTCTATGCTAAGATACAGGTATTGTCCTCCACACTTATCAATGATTTCAATTTGACGAGGAGTTTGCAAAAGAGTACGCGCGTCCTTTGGTACACGATGTCCATATCTCCTTAAAATGTCCAAAATGTCATTAACAGCAGCTCGAGTGCATTTATGTTATGTTGCCCATTTTGCAAGGTCTTCCCCAAGATCCCTCTCCTCTGCATTCTCGTTATCATCACTCTGCATCTCCGTATTCTCACTATCAGATGTGCTACTTTGAAAGCCTGCTGAATCATTTTCACTATCTGGCATCTGAATGCTTTAATCCGATTCATTGTCTGTAGAGACCGAGTTTTCATTTTCAGCAGCCGGAAGATTTTCTTGATGACTATCATCTGAATCTCTTCCACTAGGTTGGGCAAGGGCCTGCACTTCTGCAGTGTACTTTCTCCAACGTTTTAGGTAAGACATGTCAGATGCTTGAGTACGCACACTGTTTAAAAAAAACATGCAATTTTAAATCTAACTGCGCTCTACTTTTAG
Organism: Cyrtodaria siliqua; assembly: GCA_037043455.1. Lineage (NCBI taxonomy): Eukaryota > Metazoa > Mollusca > Bivalvia > Adapedonta > Hiatellidae > Cyrtodaria > Cyrtodaria siliqua. The sequence goes on along the minus strand of JAWPHD010008527.1, from coordinate 10,669 downwards.
GCCTAAAAAAATATGTGTGTTTCCGGTTTCCCGACCGACCCTACTTTTTCACCGCCAACCCTAAATATTTTTAGCGATGAAAAAAAAAAAAAATCTCAATCTTACAATCAAACAACAAATAGTTTTATTCAAATGATAATTGTATTAGCATCAATTTACCATGAATTCATAGTTTAAACTAAACAAGTGTCAAACAGTTTGTATCCTGATGAGACACAGCGTTGTTAAGCATCTACTCTGGATCCGAACTATTTGCAAAGGTTATCAAGAAGTTGCCTTAGTACAAAAATGGAATAATATATGCGAACAATATATATAAGAAAAAACTTTTCCTACCTACCTACTACTTTTTGACAGGGTGAAACCAGAAACACACATATTTTTTTTTTAGGCCTTAGGATCTTTACAATACAGTATCATGCGTAGGGCTTTTTTCAAGAATACTGGGGAAGGCCATAGGCTTGCTGATTTTGGGGGAAAAAACTCATGATTTTCGCTGTTTACAGCAGTGCCGTTAAAGGGAAAATTTTCATTAAAATGTATGTTTTATGTATAATCAGTCAGAGCTCTAACCTTTAAGGGGTTGATGCACTATTTTCAAACACAGTTTATTTTAAAGGGCTCTGAAAAACTTGAAAAAAGCTGAAAGAATTATCAAAATGCCATGAAAAATAAAGGAGATATGACCTACTGAAAATTTGCAAAGAACATTAATGGAGGCGGCCATCTTTGAACGATGACGTCATCGCGCCGTTTTACCATATAAGGCATATTGACAAAATGTATTTTAAAGCAAAGAAAACCACTGCAAATTGATTATAAATAAATATAAAGATGTAAAATGCATACATTTTAGTATTATTTTTCATTTGCAGTGATTTTCTTTGCTTTAAAAGACATTTTATCAATATGCCATATATGGTAAAACGGCGCGATGACGTCATCGTTCAAAGATGGCCGCCTCCATTTATGTTCTTTGCAAATTTTGAATAGGTCATATCTCCTTTATTTTTCATGGCATTTTGATAATTCTTTCAGCTTTTTTCAAGTTTGTCAGAGCCCTTTAAAGTAAACAGTGTTTGAAAATAGTGCATCAACCCCTTTAACAGTTACAAGTTTTATAACTGCTGGACATTATTAAAATCCCAAATTATTATCTCCCTTTGGTTTAGAGTAGCAGATACTTTTCCCTAATAACCATTTGTAACCAGTTACCAAGATCATTTGCTAAAAAATCGAAATAGTTGCCAAATGTGCAGTGTTTATTTATGTCTGAATACTTATTATTAAGGAAAACTACATCTTTATCAAGATCCAATTATCTGTTGCTCACTAATTGTCATGTTGGTGCCTACAAAATGATTTTTAATGAATTTTGTTGCACAACAGTAGGTAACTATTTATGTGTCGACGTGCCGTAAAACACCATTCATTCATTCATTCATTCATTCATTCATTCATTCATCAATGCTCATAGAATTTTATTGCATTGTTGTAAAGTTGAATAATCACCCTACCTGGAGAACATTATATATATAGGGAAAATTCCAGTACAGAAGATAGAATGCATCTAAACTTGAATGATTTTGTGTTAGTAACTGCTTCTGGTTACTAGCCAAGTTTTAGTTGGTTTTTTACAGTCACAGGTTATGAAAAACAACTGTTTAAGGTTAGAGTTTGACTGATAATATCAACCAGATTTTAGAATCTATTTATTTTCACATACAAACTATGTAGTCAGTTTTATTTTTAAAAAAAAATTGTGTATTTTTGATTGGGAATTTTTTACCCCAAGATTGGGAAAAAGTAGAGTTTTTTGCGATTGAAAAGAGGCCGAATTTGGTTGTTTCTTTTAAAATGTATTAAATGGATTCACATCCATTTTGGTTTTGAAAGCATGAACAATTTAAAAAATTGTTTTATTCAGAACGTATTCCTTTTTACTCATTCATTTTGAATCTGATGAGTAAATACTCACAGCAGTCAATAATTATCTACAGCTATGATTGTAACCAAATAATTAAAGAGCTGAATTGACTTTTACGGCACATCGAGTTGACCAACACATGAAAGGTTATATGGCGTCTAACAGGAATGGACATGACAGACGCATCCTCCATTTACAAGATAATGGGCCTAGAACCTTCAGAGCTGCAGAGTTGCTGCAAATCCTTTTGTTGACACTCCATTTATTCTGACCGCACCAGGGGGAGTGGGTGTTGAACCCCTCCTGATTGAAGAAATAATCATATTGGGATTACATCTGTAAATATCCGTATGTATTGCATATCCAATATCTGGTTTTAAACATGTGACCTCAGCAAGTCGCATATTTTCAGCCAATTAATAAATCAAATCATGGCTTTATCGCACAAAGTTGTTCTCTTTATAACTATTCATTAAACACTTCAATAATGATAGAATTATCCAAACCTAAATTTACGTCCAATGAAGCAAATTCATTCATAGCGGAAATCTGGCCGTTTTGCTGCAAAGTAATGTATTTATTGCCAACGTTAACACTTATTAAATAAAACACACATAATAGATTGAACAGTTCGTTTTCTTCGATAATAATATATTCACTTTGTACTTTAGCGTATAATTAAGTATATATTTTCCACGCTCGCGTAACATGGGAGTATTTTAATGCGGTGTCTTGTTTACAGACCGTGGAAGTATAGAACTGGACAGTAAATGTTTATTGATGAGTTTTTATTTCAGTGTACTTGAGATTTATATAATTTTAATATAATAGAACAAACTTTTATAAGGTAGTATAAGTTCAAAATAATCAAAAAAACTTTATGCAGATGTAGAATGTTAATTGGTCATAATTAATTTCAGACATCAAATTAAAGTCTGAAAAAAATGTCATTTACCTGTGTGTAAATGGCAAATTTGCACCTCCGCCGCGTAGTGTCTAAGCATAACAATAATTGTTCGCGTAGTTGATTTCCACTTTGAGTAGTTTTATCATCAAACTCTGAGCTAGTATGCAATTTTTAAATTCAACAATCTGTGTAAAAACAAACTGTGAGCTGTACTGTAAAAAGTATTTTGGTGCACATTCAAAAAGGAGTTGCGATGACAGGCCTCTATATTAACTTTTGGATGTGACTTCAGAAATCCACTTGTCCTGACCTATAATGAACTTTTCCGAATATGAAATCTCAATTTTTTACTGTAAACTTAAATAGGTTCGACATTTCTATTCAGAGATTGCGATCCGTTGAAGCGTGATACATGTACACAATCCGCAAAGCGGTCGTATGTGATTGTCGCAAAATGTTCATTGAAGCGATTTTTATTTAGTAAAATTTATGATTGGCATATAATTAAACAACTTGCTTTTGTTGTATTTTATTAACAGTATTTTCACAACATAAGGAATACTTTTTGTCATTCAAAATTGGGAGAATAAAACGTCAAATACAGGGATCCCAAGCAACTGTCTATATATACTCTCTCTATTGGCAGAGAAAATCCTGCCGCGCATGCGCAAAACTGTCTAGTTTACAATCACTTCCTATTAGACAACACTCGCTACGGTGATGTTTGAATTTTGTCATTTGGCTTGAGTTTTCAGCGTATTTTGGCGTGGGTTTTTATTTTTATTTTGTTTTATAAATTTTGTTCTACTTGCCCGATCGGACAACCAGGATTCAGAATCAACTTGTCCGGACCCAAGTCTGGGTTGCCAAACCCATCGGACAATGCCTAATGTCGAGCCCTGGACGGCCGAGTGGTTAGCATACTTTCCTCTCGTCCCAGAGGTCCCGGGTTCGATTCCAGGTGGGGTTACTGCCAGAGTTTTTCAAACGCATGAATGTGCATTTAAGGGTTTTAAAAGAATCCCACTGTAGATACCTTAATTTTAACAGTAAACATTAAGGATAAAGACCGAGTTTATCACCTACCAGAATGTATTGGTATATCTTATTTCTGGTCACTTTTTGGTCATTTGTTTTCTATCAAAAATTATGAATTCTGGCATGGTACTGCTAAAGTATGGCTTATTCATCAGATGGGGTCATTGTCGTATCGTGTACTACAGAAAGGTACCCAGGGTACATTTATGTATACAGAAACGTACCCGAAAATCTTTGAATTCCAGAACGTCCCCAAATATACAGAAACGTACCCGGACAAACAAGACCTCATTGCGGAATTGAAACAATTTAGAAATTGATAAACAACTACTTAAACAATATTGTTTATCATTAACTACTGCACTATTTTCTTAAAGACATATTTAGGCTGCAAAAAAAGTAAACAAATATACAGCTCGTCATTCAAGAATAGTTTAATGAAGGAATCCCTGTACTTTATATTTCGAACTCCCCACCGAAATAACACACATACACACAAACAAATTTGCATTGGGAACTCTGATCAAAACATCAAAAAGAGGATATCAAAAAAAATTGTTTTTCAAAATATAAATTGGGCACCATTAAATACGTAAATATGTACGCTAAACTTTTAAAAGGGTAAATCGGTAATGTTTCGTTTCCACGAAATAACAGAATGCGTTATGGACGCGTTTTACGACATTGGGTACATTTATGTATATTTGGGGGCATAATTTTCGGGTACGTTTCTGTATACATAAATGTAACCAGGGTGCCTTTATGTAGTACCCAGTACGACAATGACCCCATCAGCGAAAGTAAGCTATCTTTGGAATGTGGTGTAAAGCCTTCGGCACTGTGTGCAGGGAGAGCCACACACATTGCATGCAAGATCTCACTGAAAGTTTTAAGCCGAGCATTCTCTAACCATAAAAGCCTTCTTTTTTTTCTTTTTGTGTGTGGCTTTTTAATTTTTAGGCAGATGAAATATCAAAATCGTACAAAGGGCAGCTAAGGTCAGAGAAGGCTCGGATTATGGGGGAAAATAGCATGAAACACTTCCTCTGAAACGAGGCTGCATTGATAATCAGAAATTGATTGCGTGCAGTATCGGAAAAGAACATTATCCTCAAAAGTCTGGTCGTTGGAGTATGGTGGAGGCTCGTGTTTTCGATGTGACTCAAGTTTTCGGGGGTATTTAATAAAACGATAATACTGAAATGTATTAGTCATACAATCAATTAAAATGGCAAAGTTTCTTCGTAAAAAATTCTGACCTATTAAATTTCAGTAAAATTATTTACTTCCGCTTTGCATTATTGGTATTTTTTTTATATAAAATGGAAGTGATGGGTCACCTCGAAGAAAGTACCTCATAAAAGTGTGATATAGGCTTCTTAAATTAGTTCTGACAATAAGAAAAATAAATAAAATAGTTCAAATAAAGACCTTTAATTAATTGTATCTAGGATTATGCTTTTTGTTTACGCTGTGTTTGTTTTCAAGCCATATGACTGTGTTTTAAAATAAGAAATAAAAACCTTATGCGACGACACCCCGAAAACATGAGAGGCCAGTTTATACACTCAAGTGATATGAAAACGCAACACGGGAATTTCCGCTATATATTGTAAGTACAATATGCTGCTTTTAATCGAATGGTATATGGCTACGTAAGACCTTTCCTTTTGGAAAAAATACTAAAACAACAAATAATACAGCAAATAGTATTCCTTCAATGTTTCATTATTCACAGAGTACCCGTTTGGCTCAATCATGTGAGCAAACTTAGGATGCAACATTTTGCAAACTATTTACGTTAAATACAGTACTGAACTAGCTCAATTTTTCAAAGAGCTACTTCAACATTTATGAAGTTCTTGTTACAAAGTGTAGTGTGATTAAAACGTCTACAACATCACAGTTGTGTCCTTTCTCTAGTTAACTGCAACTTTCTTTTTAAAAAACATCTTGGGATTTCTTTGGAATATTATGTGCAATTAAGTGTGCAGTATATACAATATATAGCGGAAATTCCCGTGTTGCGTTTTCATATCACTTGAGTGTATTTATAAAATGGCCGACATGTATTCATAAAAACCCTAATATACATCGGGAGTAAAATAATGAGAAAAAACATGTTTCTGTGTTAATGAAATATGTTTCTTCAATACTAACATCGTATGTTAAATATTGTACATAGTTTTAGTAATGTTGTTGCGGCAAGATCGTCTTAATTCTCCGAAAACAGGGGCCACCATATGTTTTTTTGAAAACAGGATAGAAAAACTTCGAAAAGGATGGGCACATTTTTAACGAGAACGAAATCGATCGGGATTCGTTATTGTGCGCACAAACTTTTCCCATCAAACAAAGTAACACTGACTTACCTCTTCGAACTTGATCGCCGTCACTTTTGGAATATTGAAATAACTACTAAACGATTTTATCCACACATTTCTTTGTAAACAAAACACAATCTCACTTTTCCGAGTGAAATTTATACTCCTGCATTTGATTGGCTGGGTCAGCATTTCCGTCAGTGGCCCCCTAGCGGATATCCAGGGGAGGTAACATCTGTTATAAACTTCCAGCTTCGAATCATTAGGATGTGTTACGCTGCCTTTGCAATAAAACTTATACGACATTTTATTGTTGCAATTTACTTGTTGCAAAACGAATTCCGCGGATGCAATTCGTCAATATATATGTAATTAAAGAAGACATTTAAGGAGTACAGTATATAATTCTGCAATGATTAATGGTGTTATCTATCACATCTTTCATTTACCTACACCTCGTTAAACAATTAATTATATGATTGATATATCATATTTATATATATATCCACAATGTTGAAAGGTCAACCTTTTATCAACGTCTATACAACGTTACAATTCTAACGATGTTCCAACGTTGAGAACGGTAACGTTGAATCAACGTTGATACAACGTCAGTACTATACCCATAAAAGTTGATGGTTGAAGGTTGAATTGGGCAACGTTGATTCAACGTTGAAGTAACGTTGATCGACGTCGTGACCAGAATCCAACCATATTTCAACGTTGAATCAACGTCGTGTGCCCACTGGGATATTACTAACTTTTGATAATATTGCACCAATAATATTTAAACATTTGGCAGAATAAATAGGAAAATTTAAATCTCTTTTATTATATGCAAGCAGTTAATTATTGACAGCTGATTGTTTAGTTTATTGTGAGCCGCCACAGAGAGACAGATCAATATAGGGACGATGCATCCAAATAAATTCCCAAAGGATCCAAGTATAGGATTGCACCGTGTGGTTCCCGGGCAAAGAATAGGGCCACCTCAGGTCAGGTGTCAGTGGTTCCCGGGCAAAGAATAGGGCCACTGCAGATCAGGTGTCATCTCTCTCAAATCACCAGAGCAGTGGCAGAAAAACAATAAACATGGCTCTGCGTAAATGGAGTGTCTACAATATAATTTGCAGCAACTCTGTAGTTCTGCAGGTGAGAAGGTTCTAGGCCCTTTCTCCATATTTTATCTCGATTTAAATGGAGTATGAGCCTGGCAGGTTCATTCCTGTTTAGTTTAAACATATTTTATTACTTATGTTACTGAGAATGAACATCATATGATAATACATATTTATATATAACATACGCAAATGGATTGAACTACAAGTTATAACAACATTAGTTACAGTTCTCTCCATACCTTCAATATTGACATATTAAGTATATATTCATTCCTGTTAGGCGCCATATGACCTTTCATGTGTTGGTGCGCCTTAAAGCCCAATTCAATTCAATTCAAGTATAGGATTGTCACAAATAAAGACATGATTTGCAACGAATTCACATAAACTTAATCCCAATGCCAATGATATTGAACCTAGGAAATTGAACTTATGAATTTTTCACAAAACACATACTAATCTGTTGCATTTTACAGAGCTGTCTGCCTTAGTGTTCAAAACTTTCAACAAATGAGAACGGGCAGAATGAGTATTATTATGTTTCCAAATGCAGTTAAATAAATCATATAAATGATGGAGAATAATTTTAGCGCAATAAATTATTTATTTACCACTACTTCTGATTTTTTCCTTTTATGGTGACAATCATGAAAAAGGACACCATTTCCATAGTGATTCAGTACCTATAGATATTGTTGTTTCTCCTGTATATTGAATCGTTTTTAAAAAATACATTCGGTTTAGGTGGTTATGGAAGACATTGCATTGCTTATTTTGTCTTACATGTATGTGAGGCTGTGCACGGACTGACGGACATAGCCTCCCCCACTTATATGAGGCCCTCCCAGGGTCGGGGTAGGGTCCATGTTCCCTTGTTCCCTGAAAATATGACCTAATGTTCCCTTGTTCCCTAAATATATTTTGCTTTGTTCGCCCATTGTTTTCCCCAATGTTCCCTTATTCTCCAAACATATTACAAATAATAGACTATGTTCCCTTTTCCCCCAAAAATAAATAGTCATGTTCCCTTGATGACCCAAACCCCTGGAAGACCCTCTTATATATAGTTACCAGATCCCCTATCAGCCATAAGTTAATGTATATAGCTTTATACGAGAAATACATGTTAGTATTCTACTTACGTGATTAAGGTTAACGGGAGAAAGTTCCTGCAAGTTGTGCATATAATGGTATCCTAGTACATTCTTGTCTATTTAGAAAACATATTGATATTGCATTCATATCACGTTCAGTGTATGATAGAGACCAGTTCGCCTTCAACGGCTTTTTAAAAGAAAGTGTGAATTCCGAAGGACTCACTGCGGAAAAACAATGTAGTTTCGTTTTGATAACACAGGTGTTTGTATGCATAACACAGCACATATAGTGTATGCATTGTTCAATATGGTTACTACACTCGATGTTAAAGGAACAAACATAATTAGTTATCGAGCCTTAAAGCTAGTCACTCTATTTATAAATCCTGTCGTGCAATTCCTTCTATATAATGTCTCTGCTGGGATCGGTTATGTATCGTACTTACGATTGGAGCAAGCATTGTCGCTTACGGATTGAGGATAACAATGTTCATGAACAGATAATAACAAATATTTTCTCAATAATAGATAACAGAAATTATATTACTTTCATTGTTAAACACAGATAAAATAACCGATAACAACATATTCATTCCGCTGAACAAGAAGCCAAATGGCCAAGAATCACGCACCTGATGACCCTAGACAACAATAACAGTTCAAGTATGTGAGATAAAAACTAGAAAGGTGGAAATTCCTCAAAAACAGGGTTTCCATAGGTTATCTACACCAGTCTGGTACGTGTTTCGGTGTAGAGCTTTTATGGTACGGAGTATTATTTTCAAGATGGCGGACAAATGTTTACGTCGAAAGGTAGTTGCAGTTATTTCACCTGGATTTTTTATATAGATCTAGATCGCTTATATTAGATATAATCGTACTACTTGTAGTATCAGGGAAGGTCCGGTGTCTTGAATAATTTCCGTCAGTCTCACAGATCTCCGGTTTTAACACCACAATCAGCTTTCACAACCAGTGGTTTCTCATTTTTGGACGTGCTGTCAAACTATTCAATTATTTTCATCAAAGGCTACATGCATTTCTTTCTTCTTTTTCTTCTTTTTCTTTTATACTTATCCTCAATTCAATGAAGTTTGTTTTGTTTTAACCATATCCCCACCGAAAACGTCTTTGCAGAAATCCTATTTTTCAGACATTCAAGGGGCGAAAACTCTGTCATGAATGATTGAATCTGACTGGTTTTCGAAATGAACCGAGCTCTTCTGTATACGTATGTTGTGACCAACTTTCTCTGACATTTTCATTTTTACAATTATTTTCCCTTGACACTTATACAATTTAAACATTTCTATATAACTTTATTTTTTATCCCCCGTAGAATGGCCGTTTTCCGTCTGTCCTTCCGGTTCCATAACTTTGGTAATGCTTCAACGGATTTCAATAATATTTTGCACACCTTAGTACGCAAACCTGTTTTATTCGGAATTTGATTTTGATCAAAACTTTCTGAATGGCACCGTCCATCAGCACTTTTAGTGCTCATCAGCACTTTCAGTGCTTTAATTAAAAAATGAATCGAGAGATGACGACTATTGTGTTGTCTGGGAGTCATTTAGAGGCATGCGGAATCCTAGAAGGTGCATACATATTCGAATCCCTTAGTTTAGAGTGTATTTTAACATCCTTTGACCACATAACTTACAGAATGTAGATTTTTTTGGGGTTGAAAAATGTCACGATGATACGGTGTGTAGCGATGCTATTTTACCATGGTACGGGTGTCCGAGCACATTTTGACAGATATCGGTACGGTGCTGCATTGTGATAAACACTCTAGTTTTCGCTGGAACCACGATAATTCGTTTCCGTTTCCACTTAAGTAGCACCGGAAAAAAGTAATAGATAGAGTATGGTCTCATTGAGTTGCTTAATTAAACTACGCTCGTCGAGGTGTTTAAAACCAACGAGATGAAACCATATTATATTTGTTTTGTAGCATGTCCATTTCAGCTCACTGCCATACTCTAACTTCCAATAACTGGTAGTTGTAGTACACCATTTATTCTGACAGGTGTTATTTTCAATTAAACGTCCATGTCATGTACTTGCCATACTCTAACTTCCAACAACTGGTAGTTAGAGTAAACCATTTATTCTGACATGTGTTATTTTCAAAAAATACAGGCATGATGGTGAAGAACTTTAATGAAAATGATTGACGTATAAATAAACATGAATTAGTGAGGATTGTACCCGTTTGCCTGGATAACCAGTGGTCATTGTCTTGCCCGGGA
>JAWPHD010008526.1:0-114190 GCA_037043455.1 Cyrtodaria siliqua | reverse complement strand
CTACAAACTCAAATCGATTCGCACTTTACCTACAGTGGACACTAGGTGGTGACAATAGCTGTTCGTATTTTAAAAACCATAAGTTAAAAGCCTATCTAAAAACAAACCATGTTTGCATTGCCAACAGGTTACACAGTAAAGCTCCATCTTGTCTTTTCTAATGAAGCCACTTTGTCTTTTTATAGCAGCCTCCGTCTGAAATTAGATATTAAATGCACAAAAACATACCTATTCTTTTATAAATGTGTAATTGAAAGTTTTAGGTAATATTGATCGAACACGGGGTACAAAATTAGAGAACGAGTATAAACCACTCATTTTGTATGATATATTGTCTAGAGTTGGCAGACGTCATACATGTTTCAATGCTGAAAAAGAGTATACAAATGCATAACAGAATCGGTTTGGGTAAACCCTGTAAATCTAAATAGATGTAGTACTAATAAGCAACTGTATTTTTATCACATACATGTCGTCTGGGAGTGCAAGTAAAGCCATGACTTATTTCTCGTACATTCTTGACTGTGTGTTTTTGACTCTTAATAAACTCGTTTGGATAAAAATATAGGATACTTGTGCAAGAGCCTCGTATCCTAGCATGTATCCAACTCGTTTATTAAAATCAATAAAACACAGTCACTCATGTAAGATCTTCTATGTAATAGTAACCGGAAATCCCAATATATTCGAATTCGATGAACGCTTGTAAGTGTTTCTACTAAAACCCTTGTTGTCCAATTTTTGATTAATTATCCTAAGTTAATACTGTTTTAGAACATATGGATACATATTATGTCGCCATTTGTCATGGGGTGTTTTGTTAATTTTACAGGCTATTCATTGCTCCGGTCGCATGGGTCCCCATCGAAGAAGGCTAAGAAATTAAGTGTCTTGACCATCGAATATACCTCGCGGCGCCGGTACAGATTTAAAACCGAGATCTCCGATATAAAACTCTTGAAGATTTATCCATTGCGCAACGCCGCTTCTTCTATACAAAACAAACCATGAACATGTAATCAATATGACATTGAATTAACAAAGGAAGCAGAACTACTTTTGGTGAAAACTCAAATGCTTAACAGAAATGTCATTTTTTATTGACCACAAACGATATAAATTTAGTAGATACATACTGAATTTTGTAATACAATGCGTGTACCATGCCGTGATATGTTCACTCCTTATGATATGTTGCTAATCATTATTTTAACACAGATAATTGATAGTTAAGTCTTAGCAAGATGCAGTGACAATTTATCCATTAATCAATCACTTACGTATCAAACTCTGGAGCTAGTTGAGTTATCTATCTCTTGTTTGTGTGTGTTGCTTCTTTGAGTATTTAGTAATCCAAATTGTCTTAATCAATGTATCAGCATAGTGTACAAATCTATACATAGTCTCAGCCTGAGCAAGCAGCTACATTAATACATACCGTACTATCATGGTAAGGGTGAATACACGACTTGGTAAGTTCATGTGTAACTTTGTTTTTATTCTACCTACACAGAGACATGTTACATATCGTGCGGACGTTGTTGTCAATAGGTCAAAACGTGAAGGAGCGATGCCATGAATCAATGACCAATAGCAATGTGTTGATCTTTGATGCGGACGTGTAATTTCGTTTAGTGTATTTCATTTCTTATGTCCAGAGTTCTAGATTAAGCTGCGTATCTATGTAATTTGCGCAAAAATGAGCCAAAAAAACGCAAAAGATTTCATTATATGTGTACTAAAAACGTAAAACAAATATGCGAAAAGCACAAAGATTTATATCAAAGCGTAGCGAACATAAATATACAGCGTTTAAAATGTTGCCGACTCTCCCATTTTGTCATCGTTCGTGTATAAAATATGTTCATTGTACTATATTATGCAATACTCTATTTGGAACATATTCGGAACAGAATCTACGATTGGCAAAACCCGACATTCGTTGAAAGGTTTCAGGTTATGTTTATAATTAATAGGTCTCTGTAATCCAGTCTGTATATTTATATCCTGTTAATTTTCCCCGTAAACAATACGAAAACATATTATCAGGTAAAAACATTCTCGGGAGGAAAACAGTATAAACAATTGACCATAACGTAAATAGAATTACGAGTAATCTTTCCATGAATGAAGACATTTCTTCTGAGTCAAATGTCGGCAAATATTGTTTGATTTCATTGACCAAAGTGTTGCAAAATAAAAACAAAAGAAACACACAAAAAATACATACACGCATGATTGTGTAAGCAAACACATACTTTGCCAATTTAGTTGAAACTGTACAATTTACCAAAAAAAAAGGTAATTGAAGAAAGAACGCAAATGTAAACAAATCAAGGTGAACATATGATAAGAAAAAAATACTGGGTTAAACAAAGAAGGGTATAAAAACCAAATAGTAAAATCCTTATCTAAAGCTCTGTATGTCGTTCATATACCTCCTCCAACTTGCTTTTATCTCCGATATCTGGTCCAGCATACATGTTTCCTTCGGTTGGTTTTCCATCAGTTATGAGAATTATTTTCCGAAACATTTCAGTACCATTGACTACAGCGCCCATAACTGGAAATATTTTAAGGATTGTTATTCTCTCACTTACACACATACCACACACACTGCACCACCCACAGAGAACATGTTCTCAAATGAGCAGTCTTACACATAGTTTAGATATATATAGTTCAGAAAAATGTAAATATATATTTCGCGATACGGTTTGACATGCTTGGAAGATAAAATGTATTGTAAATGTTTGCACTATTTTAGATGCGTATCTTGAAATTAAAGGTATTTGCTGTAGGTTTGTTTTCCATGCGCAGCTTTTTGATGGATTTTCCTATCAATTTACAGAATGTTGCTTTTGATGTCTAGTTGTATTTTTTGTCTCTTTTTTTTTTATGAATTTTATTTTGTGAATTCTATTTTTTATTTTATTTTTTTTTGAATGTCTTTATTTAAATAAAGGCCTATTATTAGATACATAAAATAGGAAAAATATAGCATTTTCAATATTTCCAAAAAAATTAAAAAAATTAAGCATAACGGTACGGTTCCAAAAACCAATATTAAATCTCAATATGCATGGTGACCTATAATTTAATTGCATATATTGTCTAAATATATGTTCAAATAAGTGCCTAGGAAGTTTGAACAAATTCTGTTATTAGGAACATAACAAAAATGGAAAATATACCATTTCTATATAACTTCATACAAAACTTGGCCTTTTAGCATAGCGGTAGGGTTTCAAAAAAAAATCTAAACACGCATGGGGACCTATCATTTTTATTGCACATTTTGTTTTTATGTATGTTAAACTATGTGCTTAGAAAGTTTAAAAAAAATAACTGTTATTGGGAACATACAAAAACAAGGAAATTGTATTATTATGGGCTAATTTGTGCATAAATTGTGGTAATGGCCTCAACAGATTTTGTAAAAAAATATAGGTTTCACATAAAGATGAGCTTTAAATGTTATTGTAATTAAATGTTTTTTACTTTAATACAATTTTAGCAGAATTGTGACCAATGAATAAATTATTAGACTTCAAAAATGTCTTATTTAGCTATTTCATGGACATGTTCAACTTTTTGACAGATTGACATGACGGTGGCATTACAAATTATTTTTAAAATGTTAACAATCATGGTGACCTACCATTATTTTTGCCTGTTCTGTCTATATATATACAGACTTACTGTACAAAAAGTTTAAAGAAAATGCAGAAAAAACTATGGAAAATAGTCTTTAAATGTGACAAGCACTACAAATCAAGTAATTGTCAGGAAATACACGTCACTTCAAATGTATTGTTTTTGAAGTTCAAATGCACACATATGGACTTGTTTAACGATATTCAGCGTAACGGGTTCGTACTGGGCTGCCCAAAACAATCTTAATCCATCGTCAGCACTGTTAATTTTACATCTATAATGTAGCTGACATCATGTCAACAACAAAACGACGTCATGATTTCTCTTACAAATTGCCGACGTATACAATGTAAATTGACAACATTAAAGTAAAACTATCACGCCATAGGTATGTTATGTAATAAATAGAATCTTACATTCGTGACATACAAAGATATGATACTCGTCAGAGCCTCGTATCCTACTATGTTCATCCAACACGTTTATTAAAATCAGTAATACCAATGAGTCACTCATGTAGAAAATTCTATATACTTATTATTAAAATACTAAGAAACTTCGTACTTTTAAACACAATAGGAACAAAAAAGTATACGTTACATGATTATCGAATATGCCTTTCCACATTTTGCATGATATCTGTAATTTCTATCCGTTTGTAAATTATATGTTTATGTTCTGTATGACTATCCTATGGATGCTTCGGAGTTTCAAGTTGAAGTTTTATTATTACTCCAGGCCCATATGGGCACGAGTTAACAACAAAGTCAAACATTTGCAAAGTGCACATAATAAAGCAAACAAACATCATGTATAAAGCAATTCTCACAACATCATACATATTCATGTAATATAATAGAACAACATAAAAATAAAAACAATAGTGTAACATTATAATAAGGAAGATGATTTTTAATATAAATTTCAGCATTATGACTTTGATACATGCAAATGGGCCAATATATTCAAAATATTCTTGTATGAATTACACCATCGCTTTTGGTATTTCAATGAACTAGGGTTATTGTGGTAAATTGGGTCACTATATTTACGCCGGTCATCAGAGAAATATGCACATTTAAATAGATAATACAATTCGTCACCTAATTTCTGACTATTACATGTGTTGATGTCTTTAAACTTCAAAATACAAGTGCATAGGAATAATATTAATATAATGTTTTAATTTGTACTCTGATTTATACTTTCTATATATTACGCATTTGCAAGAATCAAAGACGGCAATTCCAGGATTGTAAATACTGGTACTGAATACTGATTTTACTTTAAGCTTAAACGCATTAGAAATAACTACATTTTGTGTCAACCAATAATCAGAACAGCCTATAGTATAAGCAATATGAACTATGTCAATCCATGGCAAATGATACATATCTTTCACATGAACATTGTACATCATTTGGTATACAAGTAAACATATTTTATCATGTTTACCAGTAACTATTATGCACCACAGATTTAACATTCTTGCTTGCATGTTCAATTCAGTGTGATATGCTCCAAGTTCTCCATACACTATTATGTTTGTAGTCGATGTATTTAATTTGAGCATTAATTGTAAAATTAAGTTGAACTTGATTTATGATTGGATTTTCTCACAGAAAAAATAAAGAAAAAATAAAGCCAGTATTCGATTTTAAAGTCAACATACTTGTTGATGTTGCTGCAGCTATTGCCATCGCCACACCCCCGTACATAGGAGATGGTCCACCAACTTGTAATCTGTCTGTAAAAACATGCAGTTTATTTGGTTATTGTTTTCCTCAAAATCACCTTCGACAAGGACTATCACAACCTGACTTCTATGGTGATGTGGTTTATAAACTTCGTAAGATTATTGGTCATAATCACTTTCATACTATCTTTGTTAAACTTGTTAAAAAGTTTATCAAAAGAGGTTATGACCCTATCATTCTGTAACGTACTGCATGCTTCGTGGTGGACCCGTTTACAGTTCGCCACTATGCTTTCCTCTTTAATTGTACGATGACCGGACAGGCTTTGGACCCTATGATGACGCCTACCTAAAGCCCATTGGGACGGTGGCGTTTGATGTTTGTCTCTGTCGTGCTCTTAATAGTTTATTCTCTGGTTGCTCTGGCTTCTGCCAAGTCACTGAGTACCTTCATGGTGGCTTTCTAGGCTATTTTTTTGTATTATTTTTTCACCAGCATATTTGTGTTTTACTTATATTGTCTATTGATGCTGCCTTGTTGGTTAGAGATTAGATCATCGCGGGGATTTCTTTATTTACATTGTCCTGTTTTAATGGGATGACAGTAGGGTAAGTGTGAGGTTTGGTGCACCCTAGAACCGGTTTAAACCCCCAGTGGCCTACTTTGCCTCTGACCGTTCCAAGGCGGTAGCCCTATTGTCAACCCTTTTGTGCTTGTGATGTCGTTGGCATTTATTATTATTTTTGCCTTCTTGTTTGTCTGTTTGCGTGTTTGTTTGCGTGTTTTGTGGTTGACTGTCCTCCTTGAATGCTACATTCCCTGTCCGACCTTTTTATATTTAATCATCCGCACAAACGCTGTAAATCCACAACGACATCAGTCGAGTGACAAGTTAGCATGGAATCTTCCGACTACGGATATCACGGCTTCGAAAAAATAAGCAAATCAACAAAACATAGCTTTATGTTTCCATTTAAAACGGTTTATATAGTAGATCGAATTTAAAATAATTGACAATTAATCTTAACATATTCTAAATATAAACTAATTAACTACTGACTTTTAAAGAAGAATACTCATAATTTTATATCCTCTGTTTTTATATTTCGAATTAATTTCGCATTTAATTTTAAAGAAACTAACCCGCCATGTAACGGCAAAATTGCACTACAACACCATTTATCGAAACTCTATCCAGGTGTTCAGGTCATATAATACTTTTTAGTACTGCAAAGAAAATTCTCGGGGATTTCATTGGTCAATGCGACGTAGACATATGTCCAAGACTACGTCTCGGTGCACTACAACATCATTTATCAAAACTTTAACCTGGTGTTCAGGTCATATATTTATTTTTAATACTGCAAAGAAAATTCTCGGGGATTTCAATGGTCAATGCGACGTGAACGTGAGTCCATCTCTACGTCTCGGGACATAAACAATTAACGATTTCCCCATGGGTGCCTCATACCTTCAATACACAAAAACAAAATGGCGGAATTCACTGCCGATTCGTCATTTAACGCATCGAGTGTTTCTTTCTTGCCGGTTTTCTAAGTTTTCTATTTAGTTAAAAGTCGGACATAATAGTAAAAAGTGTTGTTTGCTGTTTTAAAGGTAATAAAACACCGACATTGCGATAATCGACGCTTGTTTTAATTAAAACTCCGCCAAATTAGACGTTTAGAACATTGACATCATGAACATTTAGAGACGTCACGTGTTTGGAATGTTATAGAGAATCGTTACGGGTAAATTGGCCGAATAAAAAGCAAACGTGTTAAGGTTGGTTGTTGCTTAATATAAGTAGTAACAACGTGAAGTGTGTCAAATTCGATAATGACAATGTTTAATGGTAACGTATTATAGTGTGTATGTGTGCGCGCGTGCGTGCGTGCGTGCGTGAGTATGTGCGTGAGTACAGGTATATGATGAAACGTCGATTGCCTAACGTGTGTGCGTATGTTTGTGTGTGTGTGTGGTTCGACTGCTTCGAGTCCTTCCACCATTGTGAGAACCTAAGAATCCCTTTATGGCGAGGCGCATTATAATGTGGACAGGTGGTCATAAGAGGTAAAGTTTGAAGACAAATTATATCAAAGATGCACTGGGTATCGTATTCCAGGCCTTAATGCAAAACGTGCAATGAGAATGATAATGCACATGCTAATGTGTATATTCATACTGGATCATGCATGAGAAATAGCATAATGCTAACATTGTACATCGAACTATGATGTCAATGATAACATTTCAAACGGCATCCAGTAATACCATAAATCGAACAGGAAAAGTAGCATTCAAGGACGACAGTCAACCGAAAACACACACAGAAACAAAGAACGACTCCAAAGACAAATAAAAGGCAAGATAAGACATCACAAACACAAATGGGTTGACAATAGGGCTACCGCCTTGGAACGGTCAGTGGCAAAAAGCCGCTGGGGCTTAAACCAGGTTCTAGAGTGCACCAAACCTCACTCTTACCTTATTGGCATCCCAATAAACGGGACAGTGTAAATAAAGATATGGGTCAACCACTAAACATGCAGTACGTTGCAAAATGATAGGGACATAAAGGATCTTACAAATAGGGCAATTTCCTGGATTCCTAGGTATCCTTCACACCACCGACGCCCCCCTCCCCCCCCCCCCCACCTCAACCCCAACCACCCACACACACACACACCTATCACTATGTTGAGTAAATACTCATACCGTGATCAATGATGACCACATGAAAGCAATATCAAGTCTTTGGCATTTTCGTCCACTATAATATACCCCATCATTGACAATACACTTTCTATCTAGGTAACTGTTATTCAACTCGCACTTGCGTGCGCAAAAATAGGCTGAATGCTTAACCCAAGTTATTTCCATACTATTAATCAAGTATGTAAACCATCGCAACATATGTTAAGATACATATCACAATCAGGTGCTATTGTAACAACTGCACAAATACTTACATATAGTTGCCATGGAGAAAGGTTAGTACAGTGGTCTGGGTATTACCCTAAAGCATCTTCTTCGTCGATTTTATTTAGAGTATTGACACAACAATGATTTGCACAAATGCATATCATAGTTTTATATTTTATATTCAGAATTCTTCATTGTGTGTTATGTGGGTGGGGTAATTCAGGTGTTAAAATCGTTAAAATATACTTACATTGCTATTAAAAAGCGGTAAAATAGATATATTTAATAGGATTTTCAGTTGCAATTTGCAATGTTTACTTTTAATTCATGTCTTTATGACTTTGTGTAATACACAATCCAAATGCTTCATCATAATAAGTATTAAAATAAAGCATTCACCGAAAATATACTTATGTTATAAAAAACGTAAAACTTCACATTTAAATTCTTTTATCGAGAATCCTTTAGACTGTTGGTGCCATTTGTGCAATATATGTATACATCAGACAATGTTTATAATATTATTGCAGTTACTTTGAAGAAGTCTCGTACTTTCAGCTCGGCTTGTGTATATATCTATTTCGTTGATTTACTAAACACATACATGCAATGCCATGAACGGTGCTTAGTACATAAATTCAGCATTATATATCATAACAATCCCTAATTGATATTATAATATTATTTAAAGCATCGCAGAAAGGTTGTAAATTGCTGGTTTTACACGTTTATACATATAATGTAAAACGTACTGACTAAACTAAATGCATAAATAGTGTGTCAATAGTGGGTGGGGTAAACTGAATTTGAAGCAAAAACGTGATGTTAAACTGAATTCAGTGCTAAACAGAGCTTATTTACTCTTTATATAACTAAAATTAATTGTAAACTTAATTGCATTCTTTAAAATAACCTCACTAATATTCACACAAACATGACATGCAAAAATGAACATCCAAAACTTAGATGAAAGCGTTTCAATGCTATCCTGTTAATGTTTGTTCGATAGTTTTATATAGGCTACCTGTTTCAGATTGCGATCAATGAAAATGTGTTCTACAGACATTGTTCTTTTCAAAAAGTTATGGTAGAATTTGTTCTCTGAGTAGGTAACAATATCGAAAATGTTGGATCGTGGGTCAAGTTGGGAAAGCGTAATAAAATAATTTAATTCTCTTCCGCTGTATTTCAGTACAGGTAAATGCCAAAACACCAAATTCCCCCAAACATATTCAGTACAACAGTATAATTTTTATTTAAGGGATAAGAAATAACATGCGTTCTTATCATTTAATTGAATGGTAGATTACCAAAATCTTGTCGCAGTGAGTCGAAGTTGCGTGTGAGTCTCCGTACAAGCTGTGTCTCGTGCCCAAATGTAACCAGTGCTACGTTGTCAGCTGCCGCACCAAACTCGTTGGCTACTTGCTCTAAACCTGTATATAAACGAGTACAGCGTATTAATGAAATATGTTTCTTTCATTGATTTCATCTACAAGACGACCATGGCCAGATGTTTAATTTACAATATGAGTTTTGATAATAATAACAAGCATCACGACCAGCTTATCGATGATATATGTTGACACTTATTATGAAATAATTTACGTAAATTGATGATTTTCAAGTTATCAGTTATGAAATTTAGAAACAAAGCATGCAATACTAATAGCACGTTAACGTTACTAATAGTCATGTCAAGTGGCAATTGTCCAGCCAAATCTGGTCTTTATATTTCTGTATAGAAGACATGTGTACAGTTGTATTTGTATACTATTTATACATACATATAAATGACTGTATTTCAACATAGCTTTTTAGCTTATTTAGGTATCTTAATATGGTATATAATATACCAGTTATTTATAACAACTTATCTCACTTAATTTACTTACTCGCGATCATTTATCATGTTTATATACATAATTCTGACATATTATCCCACTTAGCTAACTTATTTACTAATCACAAAAAGCATGACAAGTAATACCACTTATTTGTAGCTTACTTATTTACGATCAGTAGTGCACCTTTTATAAGTAAACTATAACAATTGATATAATTTAACATCTTCCCAGACATTTAAATTATACAGCTCCATCCGAACTCAGTTCAGAAATTTAACTAAGCTTGCATTGGTCTTCTATTCATGTGAAGGTATTCTTGTATATTTAGGTATATATTATTCTAGTATATTCCAAAGGGAATAAGAGTAGTTTATTCTATATAATTACCAAATTTGCTCTTTTATTTTTTCGGCCTAAAGTGGCCTTTATCAAGATCATATAACACTATGGCCCTATTTTGGTAGCTGTTGTGAACGTCACATTATAAATACTTAATTTAAAGATTGTACTGGTTTGGACGCCAACGTCATCATTACTTGCAGTAAACTAAATACTTTCCCACAGACCACTTGTGTGACCTGTCAGCTAATATCTAAATAACTAGACAACATATTTTCATTAAATTAGACTATTTCAAAGATATTTCTATCACAAAGACTTTGAATTCATTAAAAGCACACACTTCCAGCTCAAACATTGTACACATGAAGAAGAAGAACTTTTATCAGCCTCGTCCTATGTGTATTTGGGTCAAGGCCATCCCATATACACCTAACAAAGTACATACATATTATGCAATAAGTCACAAATGACTCTTGATTACAATGTTAAACAATAATGTATAACTAACATTTATAATATATCAATGACGTTATGCCAGTGTTAATAGAAATATTACTTAGATTTATGTTTATAACATACAATGTTATATTAATCTAAAAACGTCAAACACGAAATGCGCTTTTCTGTAGTAACACGTATTTTTAGGTTATGCAAATTTTAAGTATTATACAATACTAGTGTTTAACACTTTGTCTCTGCATTATGACATGCATGATACATTATAACTCTAAGTTGCAAGGAGCGTGTTAAAATAAAAACTCAAACATATTTGTTATTTGGAATTCTTTTTTCAAACCCTATAATTGCATACGTTTCGTAATTGTTGCTTATTTTCCGTCTGAAATAATCTATAGTTTGAAGATTTTGCATGTTAACAAACAATTTGGAATCCGCACTAAATATTGCCATGTATTTTCATCGGAGCTTAAATGTTCAAAGACATCAAATAAAATATGTTTATTCAATTCAGTTATTCATGCTGATGGGGATTATTGTACACGGTTAATGCATTTTGCAACGATGAACTTCAAATTAATCTTAATATATTACACGAAAAGTGTAACCGTTGGAAATTAATCGTTAACACTGAAAAAACAAAATAGTATTCAGAAAAGGTGGAATGCTAGCCCGAAACCTTATTTTTTTAAATATGGGGACACTTCAATTAACATTGTTAACAAATTCTCGTATTTGAGGGTAGTATTTACATCCGGTGGTTCGTTTTCTGTATGTCAAGCAACGCTTTCCGGTCAAGCACATAAGGCTATTTTCAAATTAAAAAAAATACCTATATAGGTTTGTTAACATATCCCGAGACATACACTTGCATCCTTTGATAAGCTGGTCACATCCATACTAAATTATGGTAGCGAAGTATGGGAGTTTTGTAGAGCAAGCCAGATTGAAAGGGTACAAATGCAACTATGTAAGTCTCTGCTTGGTGTGAAAACGTCTCCTCAAAATGATTTCATGTACGGTGAACTAGGTAGATTGGTTGTATATTATTATCAAATACTGGTTAAAAGTTATAAATGCAAGAGAGCGCAAATTTATAAGCAGTGTATATACAATGATGTTAAATGATCTAAATGATAGAACGAATAAAACGAACTGGGCCTATTTGGTGCGAAACACATTATTTTCAATCGGATTTTACAAAGTTTGGTTAGTACAAAGCGTAGGGAATATTAATGCCTTACTATCTGTATTAAAACAACGTCTCAGTGACAACTTTATACAACGCTGGAACGCAAAGATACAAGAGTCTACCCGAGTGTTATTTTACATACACTTTGCCTCATTCAGTATCCAGTTATATTTAGATACTGTTAATATAACAAAATTCAGCAAAGCTCTTACACAGTTAAGGGTATCATCTCACAGATTAAAAATTGAGGCTGGGCGTTAGACTAAACCACGTATTACTCCTAGAGAAAATAGGTTATGCAAGATCTGCGCGGTATCAGAGGAATGCATAATGGCATATTATACTAACGGGAAAAGTATGTTCAAATTAATTCAGTTATGACAATCAAATAACAAACGAAACATCCGCAATTTAGCCGCTTACACGTTTAATGGTTTTAAAACTCAGAATGAATTACTATTTGCATCATAGTTTATAAACACATTTTATATTACACAGTTGTAACTTATAAAAGTATTATCGTTTTCTATTTACTTCTTTTTACCATTGACCACAGTAATGTATTTATTTCTTTTACTTATCACTAGAACATTACGAAATACAAAGATGTTCTTAATGAAAATATAATTATCACTGAATACGTGCCCATTGTTAACTGAAAAAATGGTTTGCTGAGTTATGTTGTAACAGTTATATTCTTCATGTTTTCGATTTAAACAGTGATTTTATACTGGAGTTTGCTAATGTGTATAATTAATACTTGATAAATTCCAATATGTATAATTAATACTTTATCTAACATTAATGTTAGCACTGTATTAAGCTCACTAATTTTATCTAAAGAGTTAGTCTTATCCAATTCGTTTCCCCCGGGTTTAGGTAATCTTAAAGCGGGACACCAAATTACATAAACGAGTATGTTATATCAACAAGGAACCATTGTACGTTTATTAATAAACTGTCAGTGACGGTTGACGTTTATTAGTACACTGACAATGGCAATTTGTATGTGAGCGCCATAGTAATTATTGGCTCCAAAGCGAGAGTCTAGAAGTAGCATATACCTGCTTTTAACAATTTGTTCTATATGCACACACCGTCTTAAAATAAAATAAACTAACACTCTAAATGTCACGAAAATCAGTTAAACGATCTCTTGTTGAAAACATTAAAATGTATGTCATTCTTGAAGAAATTCAGACAGGATTAATTATAAGGGATTTCCACTTTTCAGTGGAAAGACCTCTTGTTTTCGTTCTGTTTATTCTAATTATAAGTGCTTTCCGCATTTCAGCGGACAACTTTATTGTTTTCGTTCTGTTTATTCTTATAAGGGCTTTTAACTTTTCAGGCTTTCCACTTTTCAGTGGAAAGACCTCTTGTATTTGTTCTGTTTATTCTTATTATTCTTCCGTCTTCTTCTTCTTGTCACCGCGACTTTTCATAGAAATCTTTGTCACAGACGGTCAGAATTTTACTCAGT
Organism: Cyrtodaria siliqua; assembly: GCA_037043455.1. NCBI lineage: Eukaryota > Metazoa > Mollusca > Bivalvia > Adapedonta > Hiatellidae > Cyrtodaria > Cyrtodaria siliqua. The sequence goes on along the minus strand of JAWPHD010008526.1, from coordinate 100,591 downwards.
GGTAGAGCTCAGGCTGGAATAGTGTATTGAAAATTTTGGAGTCATGACGTCATCCAAGATGGCCGCCGCTGGCGTTTATATGAAATTATTGTTATCACTGTATCTCATGACTTTATGATCGGATTTGAATGAAACTTTTAAAGATGGTAAAGTTCAGAGTCTAGTTTTGCAAACACATAACATGATGTCATAGCTTCGTCAAAAAGATGGCCGACAGTGACATCATAAGTTAATAAAATTGATATATTTTTCATTCTGAACTATTTTCTGCTGTTTTATTAACAAAATCATAAAACTCGTCATTTAAGTGAGAAATGTCAATCGTGACGTCATGACGTCATCCATTATAGCTCAAGTGACGTCAAATGAAAACGATTGTAATCACTATATCTCCTGCAATTAACATTATAAATTGACATATTGTGGTGCTCCTGAACTAGATGTGAACTAACATCATTTAGACTCATGATGTCATGCAAGATGGCCGCCAGTGTTGTCAAGATCTTGTTATCGCTTGATCTCAAACATTTATTCTCGGATTTTAATCAAACGTTCATAGATTGTAGAGTTCAGGGTCTAGTTTGGCAAGAACGCCAAAGGATGTCACTACCTCGCGCCGTCTTTTTTTTTTTAATGATATCATATTTTACTGAAAAATTAATCAGTGTTATTGTCTTTGTCAACGCTGGCAGTTTTAACGTCATGACGTCATCCAAAATAGTCCATAGTTTTACTTCCATTCAGTATCAGATCAATTAAACTGCATTCATCGTAATCTAAATCATTTTAGTAGCTTGTCAAGGTGTTTATCTTTCCAATGTACAGTGCATAACATATTCTCATTGGGGATGTATTCGAAACTGAGAGCCATACCTTCCCTAGACGTTTTATTGGCCAACCACAGTCAGTCGACAACGCCCTAATTTCTTTAAATCAGAAGACTATTTGATGCACCAAACACCATGTTAGTACCCTATCAATTATCGATTATTTAGACCACAGCGATTAGCCAGTGTATGGACCTAGATCAACATTACTTTTTACATAGGCCCGTTAATAAATACCTACACGAAAATATTCAATCCTGACTATGGTGGCCATATAACATACGGAATGTAGTATCAGTCAGGTCCAGTGCAACACAAAAATTGGCCTTAGATGATGGCCTGACCTGCACTTTTTCCAAAATGAAAGTAACCTCCTTAATTTTGTGTTTTGTGGTCGAAATGACCAAAGTACACTTTAAACTGTGCTTCAAAAAAGTAGTGCAGAATGTCAATTGCACCTTCCAATTTGATGTGGTTTTCACTAGAAGCAAGTTAAATATTTCAGAAATAAAGGAAAACATTCAATACATAGCAGCCCTGTGTCTTTCACCACTCCTACGTTTCACAGTAACTTACTCAATAGTTTACATAGGACTACACTGAACGACTTTAAAAACGCAACAGGGAAATAAACTAAGATAAAAACTGACATATTTCAATAGAAATTAAATTTTAATTTCATCTCTTCTGTTTAACAATATATACAGTTATTTTCTGAAAATTTCATTCAAAATGATCAACAATAAACTTGTTAAATTCAGAGCATAACAGTACGACCCCCAAAAGCAAAAGTCACAAAACTAAAACCCGGTATATCCGAATATACGTAGGAGATGTCAGGCGTGCATTGCCGCTAATGGTGGATATTGTGACTTTTGCTTTTGGGGGTAGTACTGATGTTGATCAATTTGAATGAAATTTTCAGCAATTCAACTGTAGATATGGTTCAATAGAATAGATGAAAATCAGTTATATTAGTTTATTTCCCTGTTGCGTTTTTAAAGTCGTTCAGTGTACTTTTGCGTTCCACTAGATTGTCCCAATGGTACGCGGTCTAGGTCCGTAAACACATGCAGGTGTGACGTCATGACATCTTTAAGGCAAGAAAGCCCGTGTTTGATCAGGTTCTGATCAAAATCTTGTTATTGTTGATGTTATCAGCTGACCGCGAGGACTCGTGTATTATGACATGAAATCCTCGTGCAGTAAATCCTTACCATTCACGAGGTTGCTAAAACTCATCTGCACTTTGAATAATATGTAATGCCTAGCTATACTTCACACTGGTAAACCGGCGACCGAAAGATCAGCTGGCTACCGAAAGATCAGCTCAAAGCAAAAAATTACTTATCAACACTGGGGTAAGTATTTCTGCTCGTTGGATACGTTATTCTCAACATATTTACAAAAGAAATGGTTCTCCGTGTTGCTGAATGAACGATACACGAATGTGTGTAAATTTCTTTGCATTATGTCAAATATTTTGTGAGATAAGGCGAGTTAAACGTGAATGTTTCCCAAAAAGATGTCAATTCTGAAGTTTATACCCTAAATACTCATAAAATATTCAATACTGAGGTAAAACAGGTATACGATTAAAACAATTTATATTTAATGTAAAACGTATATAATTCTTACTGCAAGAATCCACGTATTAAAAAGGTTATGACTATTTAAACTACACCGGTCGGTATGAAAATGCGCCCGAATGGCACAGCTCCGAAAAGTATTGGCGCCCCGAAAGATCAGCCCTGAAATCAACTTGAGAAAATCTCATTTTTGTGACCAGACGGGTGTTTTATTTGTATTTCATGAAATCACAAGAAATACTGGTTGCATTTAAATACATTGCATCAGACAATTTACTGAAATTGATAAAACCTATTTCTTTAATCAAATAGTATTTATGCTAAAAACGACGCGAATAAAAAAAGTTAACGGTTATCGTCTCATGCGTTTGGGCAATGAGCAGTTGTTATAAGGATTCTTGTGACCGGTCGTAAACCAATGACATTACTTACAAATATTATTCAATTATCGCCTGCTAATTAGGTCAATACGTAGAGTTATCGACCAGAACAATTCATTTGACCTAGAACGAAGTTCGAGGCAGATATGATTTTTTTTCTGTTTGATAAATCTGCGTGTTGACCGATATATCAAATAGGCAATAATTCTTTTATTATTAAAATTATATTATTTCGTACTATAATATCCAACATACTTTATAGTTCATAAGCGCGGGAAACGTCTTAATTATAGATTATTCAGAATGTATTGATGTGCGTTGTGGAATGTTATTAAAGGTGCCGTTTTTCTACTTCTGAAGTAGAAAAAGGGCACTTTTAATAATATTCAATACCGTACATTATTGGAGAACCCGTAACAGCGATTGGAAAAAAGGTCACAAATCCGTAGTTTTGATTTTTCTTTCAGGTTCATAATGAAATTATTCAAATGCTACTATTGCCACGAAGAAACTGATACAACTAAACAAATATTAGCACATTTATGTGATAATCATTCAAGTGAAACAATAAAATATAAGGAGTTAGAGCTGAACTATGTAACAGGCAAAACAGGATATAGAACAAAAAAAAATTGAATAATATTATACCTGTTTCTCACAAAATAATCGTTACCTCAGACAACAGCATCTTCAGAAGTAGAAAAACGGCACCTTTAATAACATTCCACAACGCACATCAACACATTCTGAATAATCTATAATTAAGATTCCCGCGCTTATGAACTATAAAGTATGTTGGATATTATAGTACGAAATAATATAATTTTAATAATAAAGGAATTATTGCCTATTTGATATATCGGTCAATACGCAGATTTATCAAACAGAAAATGTTCTCAAGTTGATTTCAGGGCTGATCTTTCGGGGCGCCAATAATTTTCGGAGCTGTGCCATTCGGGCGCATTTTCCTACCGACCGGTGTAGTTTAAATAGTCATAACGTTTTTAATACGTGGATTCTTGCAGTAAGAATTATATACGGTTTACATTAAATATAAATTGTTTTAATCGTATACCTGTTTTACCACAGTATTGAATATTTTATGAGTATTTAGGGTATAAACTTCAGAATTGACATCTTTTTGGGAAACATTCACGTTTAACTCGCCATATCTCACAAAATATTTGACATAATGCAAAGAAGTTTACACACATTCGTGTATCGTTCATTCAGCAACACGGAGAACCATTTATTTTGTGAATATGTTGAGAATAACGTATCCAACGAGCAGAAATACTTACCCCAGTGTTGATGGGTAAATGTTTGCTTTGAGCTGATCTTTCGGTAGCCAGCTGATCTTTCGGTCGCCGGTTTACCAGTGTGTACTTAGTTGCAAAAGAAAGTGGGAACTGAGTTTTGTTTAGATTTAATTGTATACAGTTTTATTAGAATTAAATTCCATAATTATCATTCCATTGCCAATATCATGTTGTCATTTGTTTTTCAATAGTCGAATTACTAAGGAAATGTCGCTTGATAAAGAGGATAAGGTGTAAAGTAAAATTTTCAAAGTATAAAATGTTCATATAATTCACTATTTTGTTCCACATTGTCTCTTTAAACATGTTGTTATAATTTTATATTGCTTTTTTGACATTACAGAAATTTACCATAATTTTGAAATGCATGTTATTAGAATTAACATAATTAGTATAGGCATATTATACAATGTTGGATTTGATATAAACTGTATGTTTTTCTAGCACTGTCCGTCAGAACGGAGTGTTTAAGTAAACGTTAATTTGTCTTTGCTCAAGGGTCATGTTTGACCTATTGCAATTGATTAATTTATGCACACATTGTAAGGTTCATGGAGAATGGCCTCGAACCTCCATGGACCTATGTCGTATGAAAAGTTCTTCTTCTATAATCGATGATTGTTGACGACATGATCGAAATAAGTACAAAATGATGTCAATCGACATATGTAATTTGCTTCAAAAAGGCGTCCAAAAGAATGCGTACATTGTTACAACATAAAGTCGTTTTATTTATAATAACACAGCGTTTTATGTATAATAATACGGCTATACACATTCGCCATTTAAAACGTTCACAGTACAGCGTACCCTTTGAGTAGGTCGGGGTTACATTTTGGACAGAAAGGGTTACATTTTATGTAAGGGGTTCCCTTTTCGGCCGGGTTACTTTTTGTTTTCCTACATTCATTAATAGAATGAATGAATAAATGGTGTTTTACGGTACGTCGACACATAAATAGGTCATATTGTGCGCAAAACCTGATTAAAGATAAAGAAATGAAATAGTGATTAACAATTAATGTTAACATATAAAGATAAAACTATTTACAAATAAGGGATGCTCTGGTAGTAATATAAACTATATATTCAAATCAACAAATACCCTTAATTGAATGGAGTTTATTGTTAACTGACAAATCCCAAGCGGCTTGCCAAGAGTTACGAATATATGTGTTAATACAACTTGTTAAATCAGTATAAGGTAATTTGGCATTATATATATATGTAAACCTAATGCTGCTTTTGCAGCACTATCAGCTCTATCATTACAACGTATTCCTACATGGCTTGGAAGCCAGCTGAAAATAATTACGTTATCAACTATATGAGAATTGTACTTTTCTAAAAGTTGAAGCACACCTGGGTATCCTGTTTCACATTACCCTGGGCTTGAAGAGATGAAAGGGAATCAGAAAAAAATACAAAATCATCATCATCAGCTTCCTGAATATAGTTTAAAGCTAGTCCAATTGCCTTAAGTTTAGCTGAAAGGATAGAGGCCTTGTTAGGCAGGCGGCTCTTTAAGCTGTGTTTGTGAACAACAGCTGCTGTAGCTACATTATCTCCATCTTTAAGTACTGTTATTCATTCGATCTTTGGAGATCGCTGAGCCCGATACTTATATTTAGTTATCGGTGGTACATTTTCAATTTCTTTTGTTTTTTTACTTAATCTTTGATTCGGTGGTTCCAATACTCCGGCCGATAAAAGGCTCTGGGTATTGTTTAACAACTTTTAGGATATGTTGTCTGCTTTTTAATTTAGTCTTTTGGCTGTTACTTGTCATACGCAGGCTTCATAACCGCTGCTCCCAACTAAATTCCATTATGGTTATTTCGCTCTGTTGGGCATTTAATTTTATTAGATACTGGGACCATATGCCGTACGACATGGGGAAGCATGTAACTCCATGTCCACCGCCGTATGCATGCCATCTTCGGCATGGTTTCAATTGTGTACTATTGATGTTATGAATATTAAGTTCTGCTCAACCCGGGGCTAGAGCGCGTGAGCGGTAGCTAGCATATTTAACTACCACTCATGAACAGTCTCAATCAAACCGAGACTGCAATATTTCGATTGTGTCGTGCTCGGCCGTTTCCAAAGGTCCATTATCATACTCTTTTTTTTAGAACCATTTGTGTATATATGTTGAAAGTTACTGTATTTCGATTTAATTTCATTCAATTTGCTTTTAAATACAGTAGGGTCCGTACTGGACTTGTTACGATCACAAAGATCATAACTAATTGGTGGTGTTTCCAAAGTCCACGGTGGAATTTGTGGTAATTTGTACTTGGCAATCATATTTAGGTTGATTTCAGTGTCTCTTAATTTTGGTTTAATACGAAGACCAAATGGTCGAATGGCTTTCGGTTTTCGATCAAACAGAGGTTCATCACTAGGATTAAAAACATTATCGATATATGGGTTTTAAGGGTTAGATTGTAATTTAATGGCATATTTAAGGGCTAATTTGTCCCGTCTATTAGACAGTGATGGTTCATTAGCTTCCACATATAGACTTTCAGCTGGTGATTTACGAAAAGTACCTAAGGCGAGTCGTAATCCTTGATTATGTATAGGATCGAGCATCTGCAAGTATGACTTGCGAGTCGATCCATATACTATTGATCCGTAGTCCAGCTTATTTTTGATAAGAGATTTATAAAGTTGTAAAAGTACTTAACGATCTGCTCGCCAATTAGTGTTTGCAACAACTTTAAGTAAATTAATACCGTCGAAAATAAGACCAAGGAATTTTGACTCATCCACTACTGGTATTGGTGACCCATCCAGTGTTAGATGAGGGTCTTCATGATGTTTACTTAGTTTGCAAAAGTGCATACAATTAGTTTTAGATTTAGAAAATTTAAAACCATTTTCATCCGACCAGGTCTGAAGTTTATTGAGACATTGTGGAAGTTGTCTCTCAATAGTGTTCTTGTTTTTTGCACGATAACATTTAACATATTTAATATACCGCTTTATACTTTACAAAAAGGCAGGCGGGACCTAGTGGTTAGTTCGGTGACGGCCCGGGTAAAAGCCTTATGGGCTCCACTTAGTTTTGTCGGTACATTCTTGGGCAAGACATTTCCTTTTGCCTCGTCCTTTGGATGAGAAAGTAAACCGGGAGGTCCTTTGTTTCGAAGTCTATCATTAGGGCCCGTAAAGGAACCATAATAATATATTCGTTATTAAGAGTAGGGCAGGATCTCGGTCTCCTATGTATCCTTCCCTTCTTCCTGGAGCTGCTTTAAATAATATATAATGTGTTAAACAAATTTTAATTCGGAAATTCCCAGATAACAAGGACGGACATGGTGCTCTCTATTTAATTTGTGAAAATTGTTGAAACTGACGATGTGCTTCTCAATAACTTGAGCATCTTTTATTGAAATTATATCAAACTTGGAAACAATGTTTATGGACAAATTATCTCCGTCGAGCTCAATAACCAGCCAGTTCGCACCGATAACCATAGAGTTATCTCCCCATTATTGATGAGCTTCTTTGACAATGACGTAACTTTAATAATTTTAATTGTTGTTTTACCAAACTTCGATATAATGTTTATAGCTAAAATATCTCAGTCAAGTGTGATATCAAGCCAGATTACAAATTGCACCAGTAAGCGTGAATTTATCTGCCCTTTGATAACAAGCCAGATCGCTCCAGTTAACACGGAGTTATCTCCCCTTTTGAGTGAAAATTGTTAAAATTGACAATGTCTGCTCAATAACTTGAATATTTATAATTTAATTTCAAACAAACTTGGATACAATACTTATGGCCAAAATATTTCAGTCGAGTTCGATAACCAACCAGATCACTGCATTAACACTGGAGTTATTGCTCCTTAATTGGTAAAATGTGTTGAAATATCCACTGTTAGCGTAGTTAGTTCAATAACTTATCCTTGACAAAATGCTTATGACGTATTAAATCTCGATAAATGTTGATAACCAGCTAGATCCGACCATTGCACCCCGGAGTTGTTGCCTTTTTATTGGTTAAAAGTGTTGAATTTAACGAAGTCCTTTTTAAACAGGTTATCTCATATTTGAGTTAAAAATGTATTTATTTAAACGTGTTTTATTGTCTAAATATCCGTTATAAACTCCTGCTAATATAAGCTTTCCCATCGCTTTATGGAATAAAGGCTGGACCACGTAATGCCTAATTTAGGGGTATTTTCAAACAATGTTGCATTCTTGTTTTCAATATCTATCCGTACGGAATTCAGTATCAAACGTATTGTACGTGAATTTATGCATACAACTTTAATAAATAACCCAACGAGGATACTTTTATCCATATTTAATTAGTAACTAATTGCTGACATATAGTTAATATGTCAGTCCACCGTTCGGTCTTCTTTTATCCCTCGTCTGTCTAATATTCAACATACTTGATCAGAACTCAAAAGGGGAAGCTGACTGTGGGCGTTCACACAAATGCCTCTGCATGAATACAAAATATACGACCACCATACAAACTACGCAAAATGGGGTCTCGAATATTTGTCAGAAATGAAAGTGTTAGGACAATTCGTTGTTAAAAACAATAATCACTTTGAACAGTCAGGTTCCACCAAACCAGGCAATAAAATAGATCAACCGAATGTTCAAGCCATTAATGGAATCAAAGGCATTACAAGAACCCGTTGTAAGCTACATGGGCAACATTGAGCATAGATAACATAAGAAGTGCTGTCTGAAAACAGTGCTACTCGCAATGTCCATCCTTTAGAGAACACCACATTATACATCTGACTTACCATCCAAACAACAAGACATTGCTCTTTATACGAAATATCAGAGATATATCCTTCTCTCATTAAGAACGAATGAGAAAGAGCACATTGTAAGAAAAATAATAAAGGGGAAATGTGGAAGGTGTGTGGGTGGTGGCGGGTGCTGATGATGGGTTAAAGTGTGTGGGTGATGACTGTCCTGTGTACCCTTTAACAATAAGCATAAAAGAAGAATATTATGAAAACTTAGGCAAACTGTATTGATTGAGTGGATGGATGTAGGGGTGGGGGGGTGGGTGGGGGGGGGGGTGGAGAGATAACGGAGATGGGCAAAGCTATGTACTATGTGCCTACACTATCAAAAATACAGAAAACTGAGGGTAAAGTGAGGAAATATAATGCTTGGTGAGAGGTGGGATAATTGATAGTGCAACCCAACCCCCTTTAACAATAGTAAGTTTGAGAAGGTGTGGGAGGGGGAGTGGATGAACTGAGAATTGATATAAATGTAATTTCGAAGGTTACATGTACATGCTATTTTTAATGGTTGATTGGTAGGGCGATGATTGAGGTGGGCAGTTACATTATTCACTATAATTACCGTGTAAGAATAAACAAAACTAACAACACAGAAAAATGCGAGCAGTGCTTTTATTTACCGAACAATGGCGTTGGTTAAATTAATATAAAGGCCTCCGCTTAAAAGAGAGAAGATAGATAGAATGATACAGAAATTTGATAAGCCACAAAGGTAAAAAATATCCGAATAATATTATGTGATCATAGTTTCCTTTGCATGGATTAAATAGATAAATTGATCACAATTTAAAAATAATTTCGAAGTGTGTTTACATTAAGCATGTAACCTTTAAACATAAAATATGTGTCATTGTATTATTATAATCTTCCGCAGACCACTTGTTTTTGTCTTATCCGCAGACCAGCTATTGTTCTTGTCTTCTGCCATTTAAATACATTTGGCATTTTATCTCGCAAGATTTAGATCTTATGTAAACTATTAATACCATGCTCAAATAAGTGTATTCATCCAATATTGCTTTCTTTCTCGATTCTGTTCTTACTGTGAATGTAGTGTATGCTTATGTAATCATAATGCTACAAATGCTAAGCAATTGATGAAGAGTTAATATCACGGGAAATTACAATTAACTAATTCGACAATGTATGTTACATGTTATTAAGTGTGAATAGGCATTTTTCTGTTTAACAGTTCTTGCGGTGATCCAAACAATTATTATTTGTAGAGAGGTGGAATTAATTTCGACTGATTACCGTGTCTTTGCCATATACAGAAGTAGGAGCCCCCTCCAGCCCCTACTCATCGTTTCCATGTTGTCATTAGCTCTGCTGGCCTTTCCATCGTTAACGTGAAAACCAGCTATATAGAACCATATGGCTACTTGAATTAGGAAAAACTGCCATAATTATTTTTGTGAACATTCTAGCACCTTCATTTTGTATTTGATCTTTACCAAACTTTGCCACTGACTTTATATTAATAAAAGCTCAGATAAGTTTGAAAAGCAGTCAGATCGGATTAATAACACTAGAGTTATGGCCCTTGTTTTGCTGAAATGTGACATATTAAGCCTTGTGAACACTCTAGCTCCTGTATTTTGTATCTGATCTTTACGAAACTTGGCCAGATTGGTGATATTAATGAAAGCTTGGACAAGTTCGACAACTAGCTTCCTTGGGTAAAAACAACTGCAAACCAGCAGTTCAAATGTTTAATATAAAGATTTTGCATGTTTTGCATAGATTTATATAAGGTAAAACGTGATACTTAGAAAATCTTCTTCTCTGAAACTACAAAAGCCAGATGTTTAATATTTTCCATTTATAATAACTACGTATATGATCCTCTACCAAGTTTGTTTGACCCTAGGATCAAATTTGGCACCGCCCCAGGGTCACATGTTTTACATAGACAATTATACTATGTGGACTTGCTATGAAGTTTGTGAAGCACTCATCTTCCTATTAGATAATATTTTCGTCAGGTATGGTACCACCGTTTATAGACAAAGTGTTGGTATGCCTATGGGTACGAACTGTGCACCAATTGTCGCAGATTTGTTTTTATTTTGCTATGAAAGGGATTTCATGTTGAATATTTCACCAGATACCCAGGCAGATGTTATTGAAGCTTTTAATGACACCTCTCGGTATCTGGATGACATACTGAACATTGACAACCCTTTCTTTCCAACTATGGTTCATAATATTAATCCTAAAGAACTTCAGCTTAATAGAGCTAATGTATCTGATAATAACTCTTCCTTTCTTGATTTAGATCTCTCGATAGAAAATGGTGAAATAATTAGCAAAATCTATGACAAGAGAGATGATTTTAATTTTGACATTGTTAATTACCCCCACTTGGAAGGGGATGTTCCCCGAGCAACTTCTTATGGGGTGTATGTGTCTCAACTTATTCGTTTTTCAAGAGCTTGTACTCGAGTTGAGGACTTTAATATTCGTAAACTTTGTATGACTAAAAAGCTACTCAATCAGGGTTACCGTTACCATAAACTTCGTAAAACCTTTGCAAAATTGTATTATCGTAACCCTGATCTTCTTTCCAAATATAAAAGTAATTTAAGGACTCTTCTGCGACAAGGACTATCACAACCTGACTTCTATGGTGATGTGATTTATAAACTTCGTAAGATTCATGTTCATGATCACTTTAATACTATCTTTGTTAAACTTGTTTAAAAGTTTATCAAAAGAGGTTATGACCCTATCATTTTGCAACGTACTGCATGCTTGGTGGTGGACCCTTTTACAGTTCGCCACTATGCTTTCCTCTTTAACTGTACGATGACCGGACAGGCTGTGGATCCTATGATGACGCCTACCTAAAGCCCATTGGGACGGTGGCGTTTGATGTTTGTCTATAATCTTTCCTGTCTTGCCCTTAATGGTTTATTCTCTTGTTGCTCTGGCTTCTGCCAAGTCACTGAGTACCTTCACTGTGGCTTTCTAGGCTATTGTGTTTTTGTATTATATTTACACGAGCATTTTTGTGTTTTATTATATTGCCTATTGATGTTGCCTTGTTGGTTAGAGATTAAATCATGGCTGGGATTTCTTTATTTACACTGTCCTATTTTATTGGGTTGACAGTAGGGTACGTGTGAGGTTTGGTGCACCCTAGAACCGGTTTAAACCCCCAGTGGCATTCTTTGCCACTGACCGTTCCAAGGCGGTAGCCCTATTGTCAACCCTTTTGTGTTTGTGATGTCGTTTGCATTTTTTATTACTTTTGCCTTTTCGTTTGTCTGTTTGCGTGTTTGTTTTTGTGTTTTGTGGTTGACTGTCGTCCTTGAATACTGCTTTCCCTGTCCGATATGTTTATTCTTCTTTATATATGAATAAACGTTTAAAACAATCTGAAACTACAAGATCAAAACGTTAAAATATTTTGGATTTACCATACGCTTTGACAAATTTTTGTCTGCCCCTGGGGTCACATGATTTACATAGACTTATATAAGAAAAACCTGAAACTTGAAAAATGTTCCATGAAACTACAAAAGCCGTGGGTTTAATATGTTGCATTTACCATAAGCTTATGGTCTTCTATCAAGTTTATTCAAATGTTGACCCTGGGTTCACTGGCCCCTGTGGTCACATGTTTTATATAGACTTATTTAGGGGGGAAAAAAGTCTTCTTTTCTGAAACAACAACAGCCAATAGTTAAATATTTTGCATTTACCATAAGCTTAGTGTCCTATTCCAAGTTTATTCAAATGGTGACACAAGGGTCAAATTTGTACAGCCAGTAGAGCGATACAGGCCTCTTGGGCATCATGTTATCTACTAAAGGAGAGTGTATCATACTGATTCCAGAATATACTGTATTCTATATTTGTCTTTATACCAAGTGAAACAAGTAGTTTCGAACAAATATTTGTTTCTTAACAAATTAAAATAACTGAAAATCATTCAAAATCTCCTTGCGCTGGTTTTCAGGACTTTCAGTCCTTTGATTTGTGATATGAAACAAATGTCGCGAAAATCATATGTGTGGAACTACGTACCTGATTCAATATTTTCATGCTGTCCAAGTATAATATTGACTTTACGTTTTTCTGGTTGAATTTATTTGTAGACATCTGCATGTGGGTTGAACAATGTTTCGATATTAATATACATGCCATATAGTTTACATGCAGTACTTTTATTATTTTTGTCAACATTGTTGAATAAGTAAAACTGCATTACACAGCCATATAGGTTGCAAGATACTAAATATCACACAGGCCACTTGTGTGACCTGCCAGCTGATATATAAATACCTAGACACCAGATTTTCATTACATTATTTTAATTCATAGGTTTTCCATCACAAAGCCTTTGAAAGCATGAACAGCTCACCTTTTCCAGTTCAAACACTGTACACATGTCACTGTTTTCAAACAGTATGGAATCCGCACAGAATATTGACATGCATTTTCATTAGAGCTTACATTTTCAAAAACAACAAAAAACAAATAGTTTTATTAATTTCAGTAATCCTTGCTGATGGTGATTATTGAACACACCCTTACTGAAAATGTATTTTGCATATTTTAAACTAATATGTTTTGACCTCTGTGAACTTTCTCTTCTGCAATGAATCGTACACAACAAAGGACGGGGCTTATGTCAGGCTATATTTAGTAGTACGCAACCGATACCATTAAAGTACCATATTTGGTTACACATCAGATTTATGTAAACTCTACAGACTGAAGATTTAGTCCATAATTGCACTGGGTTTGAAAGGAATATCACATAAACAAAATGAATGAATAAATGAATGAATAAATGAGTAGGTGCGTGAAGGAAGGAAGGAAGGAAGGAAGGAAGGAAGGAAGGAAGGGAAGGGAAGGAAGGAAGGAAGGAAGGAAGGAAGGAAGGAAGGAAGGAAGGAAGGAAGGAAGGAAGGAAGGAAGGAAGGAAGGAAGGAAGGAAGGAAGGAAGGAAGGAAGGAAGGAAGGAAGGAAGATAGGAAGGAAGGAAGGAAGGAAGGAAGGAAGGAAGGAAGGAAGGAAGGAAGGAAGGAAGGAAGGGAAGGAAGGGAGGGAAGGAAGGAAGGAAGGAAGGAAGGAAGGAAGGAAGGAAGGAAGGAAGGAAGGAAGGAAGGAAGGAAGGAAGGAAGGAAGGAAGGAAGGAAGGAAGGAAGGAAGGAAGGAAGGAAGGAAGGAAGGAAGGAAGGAAGGAAGGAAGGAAGGAAGGAAGGAAGGAAGGGAGGGAGGGAGAAAAAGAAAGGAAGGAAATAGAAATATATTGTTAAAACTATTTAACAAATAACGTATGATATGGTAAAAGTATTAACTCCGTATACGTTTATCAACAAATGCCCGGAAGTCGGATTGACATAGTTCAAAATTCTCAAGCATCATCTGATTGACGAAAACTTGTACATTATACAACTGATCTGCTTTAGAAAACATAAAGATCTACAGAATAAACAAAATTGGAAATATTTTCACTTAACACCTATCAACCTTCTTCTGTCATGCGTAATTTACTTCGGACTAGGTCGGATACGTATTTACTACTTGGATCAATGTGCTATTAACCTTCAACACATATATTCATCAAATGTATTCGTCCATAAGGAAGGGTAAATACACATCAATTTGATAGAATCATCAGATCTTCATTTATCTTTCGTACAGGTAAATATAGATATAAAATCGAACAGAAAACGGATTCAAGGACGACAGTCAACCACAAACGCACACAGAAACAACGAACAAATTTAAAGATGATTAAAAGGCCAAATAAGACATCACAAAGACAAAAGGGTTGACAATAGGGCTACCGCCATGGATAAACACGGCTTGCTCATATAGGGGACAGGGGCAGGAAACTGAGACCTGAAAAGGTACCTTTCGTTCTTGTTTTCTCTGCAATACTTGAAGATAAGGACTAAATCACCTATATGTAATGACACTTTGTAGCATGTCTAACACGAAATGGACATCACACAATAACAAACGAACGTATTAACTATTAAATAAACAATGAAAATAAACTAGTGTAGAGACGGAAGCCTAGTTTATAATTTGATAGAATATACTATTACATCGGGCAATTTATATGTACATTGTGGCATTATGGACTATATACTAAAACATCTCGAGGTGTACTTTTTCAGTATAATATATAGTGTTAAATATATTATGTTCGCAAGTCGATAGATCGCCTGACTATAAATAAATGAAGAGTGTATGTTCAAGTTTCAAGAGAGACGCGCCTTTTCTTTCAGGAAAATGTATTACTAAATGAAAATGAAAACTACCTGTGTACAGGTACGATGTGCAACTTGATCGCTTAAAGCTACACAATCCCGATAAAAGGCATACTAGTACTGAACAATTCTAACGGTTATCACGAATGTTGTACCAAGCGATTACTGCGTACGTGTGTGTTCATATATACAACATGCGCACTACCTAAATTCACTAAATGATAATGAGATAAGGCGGTACTGTATGAGACGCTTCGTGTACTTTGTGAATCGACCACTAGTCTTATATCGGGTATAAAAGCGGATTTTAGCAGACGACATTTGACCACCGAACTGATGAGACCTCTCTTCTGTAGAAAGGTCTGACCTAATACGAAATACAAGTCATTAGAAATTGAAAAGGAAGCTAAAGATGCACTTACTCAAAACAACCTTATAAGTCTATATTTATATAATCCGAAACAATACCTATCATTAAACGCAGCGGCCTTTTAAACAAATAACCTTTCCAACTATCCTGCATTAAAGAAACTATTATACAAACAAGTAATCCATTTTTATGTGTGTGTGTGTGTCTGTACTGGCACGGTATATTGTCACAAAACACGAGGGAGACATTGTTATCAAAACTGGAATATTGGAAGAGGGGCACCAAACCAAGGGTCATATCTATTGGTAAAGACGGAGATACAATATTTGACTATATATCGTCTTTTAAAATAGAAGCCAGAGGGCCCCACACCCCAATGTTTCGGGTTGGGCCTCAGATTTATGTTTTACGGAAGAAGAAAAAAGCAAAACAATGTATGAATTGGCAACCTAAACATTTAAATGCTTATTGATCAGATTTTAAAATCAACAGGACATATGTTATTCAATCTGTGAAATCAATGATTCTTCCAACTAAAAACTCTATTTGAAAGATGTTAGTTTCCGCCGTAATTAACTTTTTCGAAGTTAACTTATTTAAATCTTTAATTTTAATAATCAAGTTAAATGATTTGTAAAGTAATTTTAAATGAAAACAGGCTCGTAGCCGGCCCTGAAATTTAAACTAGGAATATCCCTTATTTTGGTGTTCGGTGGTATTAACCTCCTTCTCTACCCTGGATTTGGTTTCGATTTCCTTCAGTGTGTTGCATTTCCCCCATATACTAGTACATATTTGTTTTCATGTAAAGTACATTCCCAAAATTCCATCAAGGCAACTGCCTCTGTGTGCCCCAGTGTAGATACGCACCTGAAAAAGCAGTATATTAAAACACACAGGGTCCTTCGGAATTAAACATATTTATGTAAAAGCAACTTAGTTAGTACACTTGCGCGCACATACACTCTCCCATATGTTAGTTAATACTAATACTTGAAATTTGTGTAAACGGTGCCGGACAGAAATTTAGAAAAAGACGAATACTCAGTCCGTCCGCAATGTCGAGATCCTGCGATTGCGTGAAATACATTTGAGATATCGAAATAAAATGTTAGTTGTGTACACGTGGCAATAAGGAGATGATGCACGTCATTTTTTTATTTAGTCAAAATGTGACTGCCATGGCAACACAGAGGGAAAAAATCCGAATATATTTGCTACAGAATTGTGTAGTGGACGGATAAACGTGTGGATGACCTTCATGTGTATACCCCGACATCCTGAAAACTACGATTTGCGAAAAATAATAGTGCCGGTCTTTTTTCAACAAAAGCAAATCCCATATCTATAACTATTAACTTGAGCAATACCCTTTAAATGTCTCATTTTAAACAATAATTTCTCCTTGTCCATTGTCAACAGCTGAGCATGTATTTCACCTTACATACTATTTGCTACCGATACACGCTCTCTGTGTATGTGTACATGTATAACATGTGTGTGATTTTGTATTATTCGAAGGATATTATAGGAAATAAATATATATATGGAACATATGTGAATACGCTTGTAAGTGTCATAGTGATGTATTTACGTTATGCTTATCTCATTGTTCCCCACTTCTGTTCAACAAATATGTATTTTTACATTACACGCCATTGAATATCCTCATCGAGTTGAACAGTCTGTAGATATCGGATATCTGAGCACATTGCTATATAAACGTCTACGCTTATATACCCGTAATCCTTGGGTGGTACAGTTTCAACATTACGGGAACGTTTATCACGTCTATTGTGCAAATGCCTGATATGCGCTACGACAATATACCAGCCTAAACAATCTATACAACACATCCAGCAAAACACTTCATCTATAGGCTTTCTTGCGTTTAAAAAACCTTGAAATTGTATTATTTTATCGGGATTGTGTAGCTTTAAATATCTGAATTCGAGCTGGTGAACATGAACTTACAAATAGCGGTACACCTACAAAGCTGCAATTGATCTAAGTGTAGAGTATGTACATGTCTTTATTGTGAACGTACGGTAGGTCAAAGAGGAACTCGTATGATTGTGTTTTTAAAAGTTTACAATTGTCAAAGTAACCTCTGATAATAAAGAGCATATCTTAATTGCCTAAACGTGATTTAACTTTACATTTTCAACACAATTTATATTAAAACCTTTTTTGTTCTAACTAACATCAAACTTTATAAATGTAAAAATTAAACCATGAAGAATCGAAAGAAGTGCACAACTAAACGTATTAAATAAACTTACCTCTGAGGTAATCATTAAAGAATGTCTTGGCTTGTGCCCACGCACCATCTTCCATCATACTGGCGGATATGTCAACACATATTACATTGTGTATTCCACCTAGGGTGTCCAATAGCTTACGACCTATACAAGTAGGTATAAAAGTCGAACAGGAAATGTAGCATTCACACACAATTACAATGATAAATATAAACAACATATACGACACCACAAACACAAACGTGTTGACAATTATGGTACCGCCTTGGAACGGTCAGTGGAGAAAAGGACGCTGCGAACTTAAAAAAGTATGAAAGGAGAAATCTGGAAATCATCGAACACGATAAATACAAAACATATTGCAGTCTCGGTTTGATTGAGATGATCATGAACAGTAGTGAAAAGTGCTTGCTACCGTTTACACCCTCTAGCCCCGGTTTGATCAGTCCTCAATATTTAAAATGCCAATAGTACAGAAATTGCATATGACGGTGAACATGGAACCTTCGAAGAGGTGTTTTCACACCATTCCATGGCCAGCGTTGTATGGTCCCAGTTTTTAACAAAAACTTTGCCCTAAACAAGAAAACAATTGGCGAAATAAACTAAACGGAATTTAGATGGGAGCAGAGCTTACGAAGCATGTGTATCACAGGTAACCGTCAATACTCAATTAAAAAGCAGGCAACATATCCTAAGGATGATTCAACAATACTCAGAACTATAAATGCTGGAGTAGTGGAACCACATATTCGAAATTCAAGTAAGAAACCAAACGTATTTGAATGTACCTGCGATATCTGTAAATATCGGGCTCAGCGATCTCCAAAAATCGGAATGAATTACAAGCACGGGGAGACGTTTTACCGTCGCCCACACTGCACAGGCAACGCTACTGTGATGAACAGTATGAAAGGAGAAATCTGAAACCACGTTCTTTGCAACAAAACTAGGTATAAAATCGGAAAGGAAAATGAAGTCAAGGAACACATAAAAAAACGCATCGAAACAAACAACAATTACGAGGATAAATAGGCACGGGATATAACATAATAAACATAAAATGCTTGACAATACAGGCAGCTACCGCCTTGGAATGGTCAGTGCTAAAAAAAATCCAATGGGACTTAAATCTGCCTTTTGGGTGCACCAAACCTCACTCTCACCCTATTGTCATCCCATGTTAAATCAAGAAATCTTCGTCAGTATGTATCCTATAAAAAACTATTGCAGCATTCGAAACTAAATGGTTCTTCCCAAACAACAAAAGTTGTTTGTAAAACATATATGGCCCCTTTCAACGACCATGACAAAAACATTCCTGCCAAGTTTCGAGTTTGTAGTGCCATCTGTAGTGTTTTTTACAAGTTTTGTTACCATGGCAACCACATTTCTTATGCGAATAAGAAGAAGAAGCGCACAACTAGGCTATGAAACAAACATCCCTGCCAAGTTTCGAGATTTATTGTGAAGACAAGCCACTTTTAGTGATTTTCTACACATTTTGTTACCATAGCAATCACATTTCTTAGGCGAATCTACCCAAAGAGGTGGTGCACAACTAGACCATGACATAAGCATTCCTGCCAAATTTTGAGTTTGTAGTGCCAGCTGTTCTTGAGTCGTGAAGACAAGCATGTTTGAGTTCTTTTTTACAAGTTTTGTTAGCTTGACAACCACATTTCTTATGCGAATCTAACCAAAGTGGGGTGCACAACTAGACCATGACACAAACATTCCTAACTAGTTTCGAGTTTGTAGTGCCAGCTGTTCTTGAGTTATCGCGAGAACAGGATTTCGGAACGGACCGACCGACCGACATTTGCAAAGCAATATGCCCCCTCCTTTGTCGAAGGAGGGCATAATTAGATAGTATGCATGCATTAGTTTTAAGGTGATAGCAACGTATATGTATAAAATATACGTTAATACATATTTACTTTGTGTTAATATTAAACCTATTATTCAGAAGATGTGTTACATACTAGTGAGAAGAAAATTCATCTAGATTCCTCTGACCGGAGAGTCTGGGAGTGTACTGCGTAAAACTATGAAAAATACACTAACATTGTCAAAGGCATACTATCTTGGAGAAACAGAAAATACAAAAAAGAGATAAATATGATTTATTTATACCTTTATTGAATGTTGAATGGTGTTACAGTGCGAACAAGTAAATGACACAGATCCACCGTATGATCTAGTCGTGCTAAAGAAGTGAACCATACGCAAGCCAATAACTGGGACTGCACTGGGACTGCACTTCCAAGGAGAAGTATATCTTATCGTATTCGACAGAAATGTTACAGTTTTGAAAACCCCGACTGTTTATGTGTCGATCTCACTGGGTTTCTCAAGGAGGTAACGTAAGTTGTTTTAAAGAAACAGAACTAAACTGTGAAGTTAACTGCTAGTAGTTAATTATTAGTATGTAAAGAGAAGCAACACACACATATCATTGAACGTGCTTATTACATACTATGAGGTTAGTATGCCAAATAGTTAGTATGCCAAATATAAATGTCGATGCACTCATGCAATGAGACGGAAGTAAAGGTATCGTATTATAGTTTGGTGAAAATAACTTAATGGTTTATTTACGAAGGCCCGATGTTATTCTCCATTGTTAATGCCAAAATGTTGAAGAGAGTTGCGTTTCTCAATTTTCTCATATTTCATCGTCTGACCATTGGATGATATAGCCAATACAGTGTTAAGTTGCAACTTCAAAGGCAGACCTTAAGAAAAAATGTGTTCTGCCGGTGGTAAGCGAGCAAATCATCGTGTTCACCTCTGACCGATAGAGGTTCATGAGTCGGTTCAAAGACATTACGTGTTTGCCGACATACTGCTTTGTGCATTTGATTCATGTTAAGACTTATACAACATTCATTGTTTAGCAGTTAGTGTGGCATTTGACGGAGACCTCAGGTCCACTGGTAGGCTGGTAGAAATAATCGGCGTGCGTCATAGGCTTGCATGTAAAACATCTAGACGCGCCACACGGGCCAGAGTGACCGACCTCGTCATTTGCTGGATATGGTTTGAGTTTGGGCTTTCAAGAATGTCCTCCTGAAGGCATTTTGGTCTCCTGTATACATTGACCGGCTTTTGACGGAAAACTTGTTTGAGACCATCCGATGACTCAGTCGTGGACCAGTGTTTGGCTATAATTCTGCCTAGTATGACATGTGGTCACTACAAATGATGTGCTTGTGTCAGTCTCACAGTTGTGTGTATAAATATAGTGATAATGATAGAGAGAGCGAAAGAGAGAGCATCTTTAAAGAAAGAAATAAGATTAGGGTAAGAAGGCTGAAAATATCGGACAGGGAAAGCAGCATTCAAGGACGACAGTCAACCACAAAACACAAAAACAAACACGCAAACAGACAAACGAAAAGGCAAAAGTAATAAAAAAGTATTTATTTGTCGGACAGTTATACCGGAACCCCGATCCTTTTCAACGACATTTATTGCCAATTTACACTGACACTTGTTACTATGTGACATCAGGACGTCAACAATTGATGTGCACAGCTTATTTGGCTTTACGTTACCGTCCAAAAGTGGTACATTTGTTAGTACCATAACTCTTCGTTCCTACGTTTGTGTGTTAAATCCGTAAGGAGCCACAGTTCTGAGTGTTTTGATCCAAAGGGACTCGGTAATTCAGTAACATTCTTTGATAAAGTGTATCTTGTGTTTGACCCACATATACGAACTTATCACATGCCCTACATTCAATACCATAAATAAGGTTTTCTGTTTTGCAGTTTATATTCCATTTCATTTTGTAAACGTATCGTCTAAGCAGTGAGTTGATTAGAGTCATTAAATTCTGGAAATATACTACACATGTTGTCGATACACATTTCTCGGTTCGATTTGTCTGTTTGCTTAAGACGTTGCTATGCTTTCTGTTTAGGGACTGATCATTTATTTTCTGGGTTGATGTTGCGTGAGGTGGGTTGCTAGGATTTTTCTTTTAGCCGGAATATCTTTTTTACATTTCTTTAAAGCCGGGATTTTTATTTTAACCTGTACAGATTTTATTCCCGTCATCTTGAAAGCCGGAATATTTGTTCAAGCTTTACTATTCGTAGAATAAGAAGAGCTGTTGTAGATCTACTCAACGTCTGCGTCTGCGTCGACGTTGGTTTTCAGTTGTTTATCAACTTCAATTATCTCATCTTGTTTGACATAATTTGCCAAATACATGAGGATGATTATGATATGATTGGTATGAGGATTTTGACGATAGTATGATAAGCCGATTTGATAAACACATGCTCTGTATGGTACAATGCTGCAGTACATGTTACTATTTCTTCAACTGTGGTGTTTATATACACTCTTTATAGACACGTTATATTGGTAATATTGGTTTGAATCAAATTTATATTTACATATTCCTTATACATTGGGTTTTCCCAGTCATGTGATGTGGGTACAAACATCGCTCCTCTATATTGCACGTATTGCACGTGCTTTACATACGATATCTGTTTTTCATGTTTTCCTCAGACTCTCATGTTTTTTTCCATTGTCATGTTCAGTCAAACCAGTGTCCCGCAATGATTGTTTTCATTGATTGTTCAGATATGGAGTAGACGTGTTTGTATCGACATTACAACCCAGTTGTAGGTTATTTTAGTAAATATATTACGACATGCTCTGTTTTAAAGTTCGTGTTGTTAGACGCGTTCGAATTTCTAGACTGTTTTACACATAATTTTGTACTTTAGTTCTACTCTAAGTTAAGCCAATGCCCGCGAGTTGCGCTTACGATTTCCTTGGTATTTTATTTAAATAAACTTCCAAATTGAATATACTATATTGATCGTTGTGGTTGGAAGTTTACGTGGATATAATTCATAACTTTCACATGATATCATCAAAATAATTTGTCCAATCAGTGATCACTAAACTAAAAGACATCCACATTATGGTAGGGGTTAAACTCAGTGTTTATCGTTGGTGCTCAACTGACTTTAGCCCTTTAAAAACTAGTGTTTAGTGATAATTATATTAAAGCTTTGTTTTTTGTGTACATCTATGTATATTCTTTTGGTGTTGTCTGATTGTAAAACACCAATGTGGATACATTTAATTTAAATCATAGTCTAATATTTCCATTTTTCATGTAGAGATTGCGGATAAAGTCCGAGTAAACCCTTTTATTTTCACTTACTGAATATTTCGACCTACCGGAAGTTGATCAGATGTGACAGTTCTGAATGACTCCACTGTATTAAATCTGTCACAGCCCGTGAATTTCGTTTCAAAGTTACGTAATATAATTTGTATCCCTTCTCATTGACCTTGTTCAATGAAGTAGTATAACTGTAAAATTCATAACGGTTCTATGTTTTGTACTTTAAATGAACAACTGATTATCCGAAAATCCTTCACTAAGAATGTATAACGCTATTTGCATGTACGTTCGTACTCTCTTTTTTGTTGTCTTTTTCTCTTGTCTGTTGTCTTTATGGGGTCAGGTTTGGAACACTGCGTGTTTGAAGAGCGCCATATGTTTTTCGCCGGCACTGTGTTAGTTAAAATTTTGAAACCAAATGGGTAATGATTTAAGAGCTGGCGAATAGCAATTGGCTCTTATTACAACAAAATGAATGGTTCTCTACAAAAAGTGTTTTTTATTGTAAGCCTTTTCGGTCTATTTTACAATATGTAATAGATAGAGTCTGGTCTCAGAGAGTTGGCTTATTTAAACACCGAGATGGGCGTAGCCCATCGAGGTGTTTAAATAACCACCGAGCTGAGACAGACTCTATCCTTTTTGTAGTATGGTGTACTTAGTAACACTGTGACGTCATATTGACCGTACTCTAAATTCCAATATCCGGTAGTTGTAGTACGGCTTAGCCACGCCCCTTTAGTTATCCTAAATTAAACCATTTAATGCTCTGCATTCATCAAAGGAAATGTCACCATGTTACAAGTGATGTTATTACTTGCGAATTTGTCAATTTTAAAGCAAATGTTATGCTCGTTATTATTTCGAAAGATTTTGAGAAAAACTCAGGGCCACTTCTAGTTACAGATATTTTAGTTACAGATATGCCTAATCTTTCAATATTTCATATAAATGTTTTAAGTATTCGCAACAAAATGGAATACGTTAAAGACAACTCCTCTGATTTTGACATACTATTTTTTTTCACGGAAACGTACTCTGTCTGCTAACGTTTTAACCGACTCTTGACATTTTCGTGGGTTTTCTACCATATATAGAAATGATAATTCAGCACATTCTAGCGGCGGGCTACTCGTGTATGTTTCTGAAAATATATGTTTACGTCGAGAACTAGAAAATACGTTACAAGATACGGTTTCGATAGAAATTTTTAATGTTTGGCTGTACAAAAGGGCTGATTTTGATAAACTTAAACGTTTGCATTCTTGTTTGTCTGTTTGCGTGTTTGTTTCTGTGTTTTGTGGTTGACTGTCCTCCTCGAATGCTACTTTCCCTGTCCGATTTTTTTATATTACTTAATGCGCTCTTGTTAGCTCTTGAGTGGAGATTGTAAACGAAGATTCTGCTTACGTAGCGTTTAAACATTTTACAAGCAAGTTTATAGACTTAGTTAAGTTATGTATTTCATCAAAACTTGTTACGATTAGACCTAATGATCAACCATGGTACGATTCCGAACGAAGACGTGCCACGCGAACACGCAACGGCCAAAAACAAAAATCTATCAGTATCAATACATCCGAGAGTTGGAGACTTTATAAATCATATTAAGAAACAAAGTAAATAATTTAAAAAAGCAGCAAAGGAACATTTCTTTAGCAATTTAGAAGATATAATAATATACGATGCAAATTTCACAGATCAACGCAAATACTGGAAAATTTGATTTTAGTGATGCACAAGTCTAGTGGAAAGGATGAAATCAGCCATAGGATGTTGAAATAAGTCATAGGATGTTGTAAAAAACAGTTAAACCCATTTCAAAACCACTCTCTATACTTTTTAATGGCTCCATTAATGAAGGCATGCATCCAGAATTATGGAGAAGTGTTATTGTTATGCCAATATTCTAAACGGGAGACGTTAATTCCCCTTGTAACGATAGACCGATTTTGTTTCTTAGTTGCGTTGCGAACATTTTAGACAGAATTGTTTTTCATCATGTTTTTAACTTTTTTGTCTTTAACGATTTCCTTTTTGCTAATCAAGTCGGTTTCCGACCGGGTCATTCCACAGTTTACCAACTACATGTATTAGATATTTACCATCAACTATTCCAAACACTTGATGCAAAACAATTAATGTGTATTGTCTTTGTCTAAGGCATAACGCGTTTACTTAGCTTTACTATTTAAACTGAAACAAAATGGCATTGATTGCAAACTTATTTCATGGATTTTAGATTACCTCTCCAATAGAAAACAGAGAGTCTTTATAGGAAATGCCAAATCAGATTTAAAAATAATAACAACAGACGTTCCGCAAGGTTCAGTACTCGAACATTTGTTCTTTTTAATTTAAATAAACGATATCGTTGAACATATGTTAAAGTTCAGATAAAGCCGGCCATGTTTCATGAACATGCTTATGTTTATTTATATCGGAAGCAATACACAACAATAGATATTTACAATTCACACATTGCAATATTTGTGAAAAGCGAGAATAAGCTTTTATTTGATGACGTAGAAAACTTTGAACAGGTAAATTAATCCACAGGTAAATGTATTTGTGAATTAACCCCATTTCGCCGTGCAGTCACGCAGTCGTAAAAGTAATATCTAAGTCAGGCAAATAATAATTGTTTTTACATATAACTTAGTGGCGGTTTTAAATATATGTTCCTCTCCTGGACTATCAAGAAATGTGCATATGGTGTTTAAGAGTTAAATGCATTAATTGATAATACTACAAAAAGGGTGTCCCTTCATCTTTAAGCAATACTAGATTATTTGCCGATGTTAGCGCGCTTTCAGTCTTAACTTCTAACACAGAAGATATGGAAGGTATATTAAATCATGACTTGCAAATTATGTCTGAATGGGCTAAAACATTGTTAGTAAAGTTTAACCCAAATAAAACTGTTTTTATTTATAACGCCATCAAATAACATCATTCAACCAAATTTTTTTTTTTAATGACGTACAGTTACATCGCAAACATTTAGGCCTGACTTGAGGTTCTCCGATGATTACTGAACACCGATAAGGAGAACCGAGTTAGTTTCCAAATAATTTATCCCGTCGTCATTAAGTCTTTGGAATAATCTACCAACACATGTTCGTGTAGTATCCTAAACGGCATTTAAATGTTGTCTCCTCAATACAATATTTATAAAAACAACTCAGCAGTGTGTACGGACTGACCCTATGTACTATTATTAAAACATATTCTATGTATTCTTCTCCTCCTTTACTTCTTTTAGTTTTTGTTTTCTTTCACCCAGCCATCGTGACAACTGTTTAAGTCTACATTTGTAAACTTTAGTTAATTTATTCTCTGTATTCATATAACTGTTCTTTGTAATTGAAATTGCATTGGGAAGGGCCGTTACTAATGTTGTAAGAACTTGTGGCCCTTTGCATACTTTGTAAAACAAATGCAATAGTGTGTAAACCAACCAATTATTCCAGCATCCACTGGTCAGTGAAGCTTGAACTATGTCATCAGTACCATCAAGGACACTGGTAGACAAATGTTCCATAACTCTTTATTGCATTTAAGCAAAGGTATGGCCCTTTTTTACTTTGAATTTCGTTGAAGTCAATGCATTTTAACAACTGCAAGTCGTACATCAACAAAAAATCAGTAAAGCTTGGTATATAAAGGGCACTAGTAGACACATGTTCCATAACTCTGTATTGCAATAAAGCAAACTTGTGTCCCTTTACCAAATTTAAAATTATGGTTATAGTTTTTAGGTCCTTGTATTTCAATAGGTGGTTGTAAATTATCAATAACATTTCAGTAAAGCGTAGACACATGTTCCATAACTCTGTATTGCATTTTAGCAAAAATCATGGCATTTTTTCTGAATAAATACTTTTGGATAGTACATGTATTTCAATAGCTATATGTCATACATCAATTAATCTTGACATGGATTTTCAGTATGATCAAGGACACTTAGAGATTGAAGTTCCATAACTCCTGTATTGTATCTTAGAAAAGGTGTAGCCCCTTTTCGACTTAGAATTTCTTTCATCTATTTTGTTGGCAAGTCCATTTATTTCAGTACCCATTAGCCATATATCTCTTAAACTTCAAAGGAGCTTGTCAAGTGTCACCAGAATCACCAAGGACTCCTACAGACACATGTTTCATAACTTTTTATTTCATTTTAGCCAGATGATAATTTGTTCAACTTAGAGTTTCGGGTTAAAGTGTTTAAAGCAGCTTCATATATTTCATTGAATCTTATTGCAATGAAACAATGGCAAGCCTGTACATTGCATTACCCTCCTAAACCCCAAACCTTTCCCATTCCTACACCACCACGCCCAACACCCCAGATAAATAAATAAATATTTGTTCTATTATTTTGGGTTTATCTTTAATCACCATGTCTACATCCTGTTCTGTTCTCTTCCACCCCAAAGAAAACACTGTATTATTTCTGTTTTTTCCTCTTCAATAACACTTCATCTCCCTCCCCACCCTCTTCAAGTTCATATTCATTCTGGGGTATGGAATGTCTTGCTTTGATATTTGTTATATATGTGTACTGACCACCCATTCCCTCTACCCCTCACCTCACCACCACCTTACCTCCACAATTAAGACTTTACCTTGTGAATGAACTGGTATCATGGTTGACGTGACAACAAGTGTCAGTGGCTTGTTTAAATTTGACAATGACTATCACAACCTGACTTCAATGGTGATGTGATTTATAAACTTCGTAAGATTCTTGGTCATGATCACTTTCATACTATCTTTGTTAAACTTGTTAACGTACTGCATGATTGGTGGTGGACCCTTTTACAGTTCACCACTATGCTTTCCTCTTTAATTGTACGATGACCGGACAGGCTGTGGACCCTATGATGACGCCTGCCTAAAGCCCAATGGGACGATGGCGTTTGATGTATGTCTATGATATTTCTTCTCGTGCCCTTAATGGTTTATTCTCTTGTTGCTCTGGCTTCTGCCAAGTCACTGAGTACCATCATTGTGGCCTTCCAGCTATTGTTTTTTTGTATTATATTTGTATGGACATATTTGTGTTTTACTTATATTGCCTATTGATGTTGCCTTGTTGGTTAGATATTAGATCATGGCGGGGATTTCTTTATTTATACTGTCATGTTTTAATGGGATGACGGTAGGGTAAGTGTGAGGTTTGATGCACCCTAGAACCGGTTTAAAACCCCAGTGGCCTGTGTTGCCACTGACCGTTCCAAGACGGTAGCCCTATTGTCAACCCTTTTGTGTTTGTGATGTCGTTTGTATTTTTTATTACTTTTGCCTTCTCGTTTGTCTGTTTGCATGTTTATTTTTTTTTGTTTGTGGTTGACTGTCGTCCTTGTATGCTGCTTTCCCTGTCCGATATTTTTATCTTTCTTTGAATAGTCGATCATGCCGTCCTTTTGAAAGTTCTTGTTAATATGGATCTTTCATGAAGATCCTATCTAATTCGATGTTCCGGTTTTAATCTTTAGTGATGCTTGTCTTTGTCCTTGTTTGCTTGCTTTCCCTGTGAACCGCCGTTTGCTCTTCTAAATTATGTATTGATTAGATGTTTTATTTGGTAGTGTGGGGAATTGTCTTATACTGGTAAATGTCTACCATGTTCCATACAATTCTTATTGACACTGGCATATAGCGCATTGCCTTTTCTGTAACCTGGCATTGCATGTGGCTGAAGCTGTTTCTTAATGCCGCTTACCTGTAGATGATATTCCCACCGTCCATCGCACAAGTATGTAGCCAGATAGTAGTTAAACATTTCGATGTTTAATCCAGTGGCTGATGGAGTAGATCTACATTTATCATAGACTGAAGAGGGAGTGGATTAGTTGTTTCCTCTAATTGGACTCACAGCCAGATCATATTTTTCCAAGAATCTGAGAGAAGGCCTGATTATTTTTTTCAACAATTTGAGGGACTGTTTATTTTTTCAGAGTCAGAGTATTTTTCAGCAATTCAAGGACCGGAATATCCATCAACCCAAAACAGATAAAACGTTCGGTACCTTACACTAATGTTCTGTATTTTGTCTTCCTTCTATACGGACTTATGGATGAATCAGGACAAGCTTCCATCCCTCAGATCAGATTTATGCAACGTTTTAGATGCTTTTTCACAATGCTGTGAATGTTAGGGAGAGCTGAATAAATAAGGTGTTACCAGAGGGACACGTCTGCCGGACTTCTTTGGTCGATTATAGTGAAGTAATGTCGATCTGTTCATGCTGTTTACCATGTCCAATTGTTCATCGACATGTTTGTTTTTTCAATCATATCCCCTGTTCCATTATATCGTTGGTACGACACGTCTTTTGAGCAAGTTCGTTTAGCGCTGATTTCGAGTCCGAATGGTATCGCTTTTGTATTGTATGAGGATGACCGACATTTTGTGTAAGTACAGATGTTCGTTTGAATCATACCATTTTCAGAGCGGTAGCATCAGGAATTCAATGCTCTCTGATGGGAAACTGCATTTCGTCTTGGATCCGTGGATGAATAGAATTGGCTACCGACTGGACACTTTCCAATTCCGTCTTCCCATGTAACCATATTCCCAACAATAAAGGCTAGGGCCCCTTCGCCAATTTCTGAAAAAAATGCCCTGAAGGACAAAATTCATCATCTCCATAACGACCTTTGTCGGCAGGGATTTATCAGATATTTTGTCTAATGCTTCTTTACACGCTTATCTAGCTTCTGCCCTAATAACGTTTGGATAAATTGCCTTGACGTCTTGACAAAAAAGTATCGCGCCCTTGGGCACAGGCTGGGGAATATCGTCTATCTTGTTGAGAAAGGCCGTATTGTCTATTATGTAACTAGGAAGGGATTCCACATTCTCGTGTAGATTTTTCTCGACTACCGCGGATAAAGAATGGGGTAGGTAAAGCAAGAGAGAAAGGGAGGTAGAGAGCAAGATAAGGAGCGCGGATAGGGATGAAGAAAAATGGGCATGATGGAGAAGGCAGAGAGAATATCAGATCTCTTTCTATATAATGCCTTTCTGAAATATACTAACAGCTTCATAATATTCGTCAAGATTTGACAATAGAATGTTTTGTAAAAAAAACAACTGTATGTACACACCGCCCCTCCCCCTCCCACCCCACAGCCAAATGTAAACAATATCATATTCCTTCACAATTAGACTTGTATCGTGTAAATACCGATCAAATTCTTACAAAATAACGAAGGTTTCAGCAAACGTGGTGTGACAATAAACTCGGTGCGTTTAAAATGCATACATACATTTGCATGTATTGCATAAATACACGTTGATTCAAAACATGCACCGTACCTATGACTTTAGTTACCTCGTGGTTATATTGAGTTATATGTCAAACATTTCCTTGGTGGAGCGAGTCAAGATGATGCGTTTAAAGTCTTCACGCCTATAACTCGAAGCGGATTCGAATTCCATTGGGAGCTCGACCTTAAGTGAGACAGTGTCATACATGTACGGACGGCGGGAGGTATACAGTATTGCCTCTTCCCAGGAATAAGTGGGTGATCTACCCCCGACCGCCTAAAAGTCGACAGTCATACATAGCCTTAAATATGCTGAAAATTACGTTAAACTCTAAACAAAACAAACATTGCAAACTCCCAAATTAGCTTTTAATTGATATAGCTATTGGCAATGCTCGCAAATCAAAGATAATAATACATGCAAACTCGTCTATTATGTACTCGGCAAACGCAATAGTCATATTTCTTTAGATATGACTTCGACAGGTATATTGTCGTACTCTGGTAATAAATAACATGTAATATGCGTTACTTAAACTTAATAACTATGTATTGAAAGTAAAGCAATTAAGAGCACGTTTGCAATAATAATTTATTTTGCTATATATTACCTGTTTTTCGTTCCTGAAGTGCCTGTCTATCCCAAGTCTTATGCGATTTATGAAATAGTTGTTCCTTTTGCACTACTAGTTGAACTGTAAAAATGCATTCATAATGACTGTAAATTGTTTGTTTATTTAATGTAAAATGCCATCATGCAAACTCATTGTACTCCAGCTAACTGGCTGTATGGTTTAATTAATCGTTCTGAATTGACCTAACTTTATTAGAAAATGTGTTTTTGAAACTTAAGAGTCTTAAAAATGACGTGGTCATGAACACATGGAAGAGTTAAGTTGATTTATTTAAGAGTGCATATACCGTTTGTGAAATTAGCAAATACACGCATTACAAAATAAAACTAAACCGCTCTGTTGTAAATGTTCATATATTTTGAAGAAGATTTTGTGTCTGATACGTTATAAATACACGTACCTTTACTATCACACATAGGATGATCGGTGTCGCTCATATCCGGAGACATATTTGCGCCTTCATCTTCATCTTCATCTTCATCTTCATCATTCTTTGTGAACTTTTTTCTTTTGCCATCCTCTATTATTTCTTTCATTAGCTCCTTTGAAAACAAATACATATTTAGATTATTCAGATGAAATTAATGATAAAATGTAATTAAGGACAAACATGATGAGCATAAATATGTCTCAACACAATCTATGTCATCTATGTCTACACTATACCTGAAAAAATGAAGTGATTTTAATATAACTAGTTCAAAGGTCAAAGGAACAGCAGCTTAAAATAACTATTGTTTCAGCGCAACATCATTGTTGTTTTTGAACTCTATACAACGTTATATTTAAATGTCGCCAATATGTTTAATCCCAAGGCTTAAATTGCATATTCCTTTTTTAAATACTGTTATTTTTAGAAACATTTTAAACGTAGATACAGACATCGAACAGGACAGGTAGCATTCAAGGACGACAGTCAACCACAAACACACACAGAAACGAAGAACAACTTTAAAGATGAATGAAAGGGACATAAAAATACATATATAATATAATAGTGTTTTTAGTGTTCGGAAACGTCATAATTGTTTTGCCTTACCGAAATTCCTTAAAGAAAATTATTACTGTCTGTTTGAGATTGTTCATGAACGGTAGTGACAAATGCGTGTTACCGTTCACGCCCTCTAGCACCGGATGAGCAGAACTTAATATTTAAAATGCCAAGTGTACGAAACGTTTAGCCATCCCGAAGATGGTATGCATAAGACGTGGTCAAAGCTTGACCTTCAGGACAAATTATATTAAGTATATTTAAATGTGTTACTCACACGTCATTTGGAAGTTTCAGTTCTCCAGATGTGTCTACCGAATTACCGGGAGATTCAGACCATCAACCTGTTAGACGGTCAACCAGAGACAGAAAACATCCCGACCCGCTAGGCCAGTGGATGTATTCGCAAATAGTTAATTATGTCTGAATAATACACCGATTGACAATTCCGAAGTGCGCATGCGCACAGACTGAGTTCCAGAAAGAGTTACCGTTACTGAATTGCGAGTAAAAACAAAAGATAGAATGCAAAATGGCTTTGGCATTTGATCTGAAAAATTGTTCGAATAGCGCTTATTGGTTAAATACATGGAAGAAACAACTGTGTGATACGTGTGGATGTCTACACAAGGACAAATACTGCAAGTGTGAACCCCCTTTCAGGTAATTTTCTGTTTATTTTTCACGATTGAAAACATTTCCATTGTGCAACGGAGGTGGGTGGGGTAATCGACGAAAATACTTATTATGATACGAACGCATCGTTTTCCAAAAAAATGTTGCTTGTTTAAATTCATTTTTGTAAGATTGTATAGTAAACATTATTATGTTGCTTGATTTATACGAAAACGTCCTCTTTAGCTGACAAATTGAAGCTTTAAGAAGTCTCAGTTTATTTCAATATATATTTATCGTATGATGGTTCTTATCCTCTGTGATTTTTATTATAAGAACCCTTATCTTATATACTGTATTTATAAATATAGTTATATAATATAGTTATTATATTAATATGTTCCAGGCTTTTCACATTTCCTAATGTGAGGAAAAGGGAAAAGAGAGATGGAAACAGCTGATTGGAAGGAAGAATGGCCACAAGTTATGGTCACTATCAAAGGACTCCAGAGTTTGTAGCGAGCACTTTTTCGAAGGAGAGTCAACTCTACAGAACCCATTGCCTACGCTGAAGCTTGGGTATGATGGCTATGGAGATCGAGTTAAGCGAATTCAGTTTTTCAAGCCAGAAGAAAAACTCCACTTTCCTATCATTGTCGAGGATGTCAGACGTGACCCACCACTGTATGAAACAGAAGACCCTCCAATCGAAAATACAACGCATGACAAACAGGGTCTGTCATGGTTTGTGTGGATGTTGTGCCTCGTATTGGGCCTTGTACAGACTCTTAAAATGTACCAGAATAGGATTGCTGCGCTGACAAAGGAAGTAAGTGAACTAAAGGCACAAGTTCAGAAACTTAAATCAAAATATATAAAGTTTGTTGACGACGGATGAAGATGTGAATTTTCACACCGGATTACATTATAAATCAATGTTCAACAAGCTACATGGATATATTGCACCACTTGTTAACAGACTTTGGACTGGTGTTCGATCTGTATTAAAGAACGTCCGTAAATTTAGTAAAACACCATGTCGTTTTGGACCTGACCGAAAAATAACTTCAAAATGTGTGTTCTTGTTAATGTTAAAGAAATTAAGATTAGGACTTTTAAACAAGGATCTTGCTAAACGATTTGATATTTCTGAAAGAATTTTTTCGCGAATATGCTTTGCTTGGCTTCGAGCCAGTACTTCTGTTCTAAGAAATCTAGTGTTCACACCAGATGAAGAGTGAGTGAGCGATTATACCGCATGATGGGTACTACTATCAATTCCACCCAAACTATTCAATTCTCCGCACTTATCCTCCTGGGGCCCGTTTTATTAAACATCTTACGATAAGTCTCAAATTTTAAAACTGTTCACATGTTTGTACCTAAGCATTTAATGTAGACAATTAAGTGTGCATTATGTGCAGAAATATCAAATGTATAAGAAAATGAAATGAAATCGCATTCATTTGTGCATTGTAAATCAAAGTAAAGAATTAAAAAAATTACCTTACGATCAAAATTGTTGTAAGTTGTTTCATAAAACCGAGCGCTGGTTAACAGCGTACAACACTAGAGTTACTTCATACCAATGAAGTTTAGTTGAGGATGCATTATGATTCGTAAGAATAACAGCATCTACTAGTAGCTTTACTTCGAGTCTGGTAAGATACTGTTTGTATAAATTATGACAAAAATAATGAAATACTGTCACCTGGGTTTTGTGTTGCATTTTTCTGTATTATGAGTCATGTATATTACGTTTTCGTTTTTATATTGTTTTAGGTTTATATCGTACAATTGATTCTACACGCGTAATACACCAACCCACGATCGTCGTCTTCAAGTGTTGTTTAAAATGCGTAAACCCCGAATAACACAAGCTCATATTATGTTCTTCTTAGATTTATACGACTTTGTAAATTGTTTTATTTGTTCTTTAATAAGCATATTCTGCCTCTTTAAAATTATAAGCATTATCAACTCTTGATTGCAGATGGCAGACAACCGTCTTTATCACGCCAATGTGTCAAAAAAAAAAGATGTTAAAATATCAAAATTACCCATGCATCGCACCACCATTTCAAACAATGATTACGGTATATTCATAAGCAACGGTGTCCTTTACATTGGGATACATATACGTTGTTTACAGTGTGTGTATTGAAATCAAGTTTTAATTCTTTAATGTAGGAACAGTCTCAATCAAACCGTGACTGCATGTTTTTGATATTTATCTTGTTCGGCGATTTCCAAATGTCTCCTTTCATACTCGTTTTATATATCACAGTAGCGTTGCTTGTGCAGTGTGGTGCTGGTAAAACGTCACCCCGTGATTGCAATCAGAACTGTTGTTCATATTCCGATCTTTGGAGATCGCTGAGCCAGATTTGTTTTTCATAGATCGGTGGTTCATTCTCAATTCCTTGTTTTCTTACTTTTTTCGCCCATTGTTTTCTCGTTTAGGGCAAAGCATTTTGTTAGGAACTGGGACCATATAAACATACCACACTGAAGGTTCCATGTTCTCCCATATCTCGGATGTTCGTACTATTGAAATTTTAAATATTGAGTTCTGCTCAACCTGGGGCTAGAGGGTGTAAACGGTAGCTAGATTTTTTCATTACCGTTCATGAACAATCTCAATCAAACAGACACTGCAATACTTTTGTTATATTGATCGTATTCGTCGATTTCCAAAGTTCTGCTTTATACACTTTTTTTCCTTTAATATGCTTGTGTAACTCTTACTTGACTTGAACGGTATGAGCCATAAATAGCTTATAGCACTGATAAAAAGCTGATCTTTAAAATTTACGAACTTTAAGACATTTTATCAAACAAGAAAAAGTGCTCACATTGTCGCTATTTGACAGTAAAAGGGATTGTATAAGAGAGCCCTTCGACGTCCCTTGATCTGCCATTGCCTGAAACATACAAAATAATTAACGTATTTGAAAGGTACAAAGACACTAAAAGGGCGAATAAAACAGCGTTATGTTTGCCTTTTGAGCATAAAACCTAAAACAAGATGAAATAAAGATACACATATTGCTACATCCACCGCTATATGCTTGCCATCTTCGGGATGGTTAAAATTCTGTACTGTTGATTTTTATGAATATTGAGTTTTGCTCAACCCGGGGCTAGAGGGCGTGAGCGGTAGCTAGCATATTTCACTACCGCTCATGAACAGACTCAATCAAACCGAGACTGCAATATTTCGAATGTGTCGTGCTCGGCCATTTCCAAAGGTCCATTATCGTACTCTGTTTTATATAATTAATTAGTTTACAGCAGCATGTCGCTTTCGTGTATAAGCATGGTCAGTGACTGATAACAATATGCTGTATATACTAAAAAAATAAGTTTAACAAGTCCTTATATATGTACATTTAACTTAAAGAAATTGAATGCTATTTTATAATGTGAAGTATTATAAAATATGTGCATGACATAGGGTGATCTTCTCTTTCACTAATTAGTTGCGATCCAATGTAATTATCAGAGTTATCTCCCATTTAGTTAAAACAGCGTATTTCATATTTAAAAATACCAATACGATAAAGAACATGGTAACACGTCACTAAATAACAGTTCTGGGTTTCAAGTTATAAAAACCGCAAAATCAATGAATACTAACCTTGTGATTATAATGCAATAACAAACCAAAGTTTAAAAAAATGAAATTAACTCTCTTTACATTGAAATAAGAAAGAAATTAAATTACTATATCTGTAATATCAGGTAGATTAAAACATTTTGTTATTTTTTTCGCAGACATCGTTTCAAACACAAATGCCCATCATATATCTGCTAATTATGTTAATTATACTGTTAATGACCTCTGCCATGCATAACCTAGAATATGCATGAATTTGTCATGCAATTTACTTGCTAAACTTATTTTTATCAGTATATTATCCTAACTTTTGATATAGACCATGACAAAAAACAGTAATATGATAAATGGACCAAGGACTATCTGAAAGAAGTATGTATGTCCATCCAATTACGAATACAGCCATCATAATATTTATCAGTAATACACGGGGTCGTACGAAACGACCGATTTAATTTGTATAAACCATTAATATAAATTCATATGGTGCGTACCGCTACAATAAATTCGTGTTTTGTAATCTAAATATACTTTTATTGTAACATATCTACAGCAGCCATCAACATGAACCACTTATAATTTATCTTTAACATTTAAAAACAAATATTCACAGTGTCGCTGGGTTAGAATTCAAAAGTGTCCAAAAGTGAATAATAATTAAATGGAAGATAACCTGCAGCTAAAGTTAATGCATGTGGAAATTTCATACGAGACTGAAGCACATTATGATAGTTTTCATTTGAATTTTCGATTCGAAAGGATCTACAACTATTCTTCCAGATCGCTTCTAGTCATGTTAATAGCACCAAAATTATAGTGGAAAATGACGGTGTTCCAACTAAAAATGATACATTTTGACAAAATCGTACAATTTGTTGGAAAAGAAACTCATATAAATGTAAAATGGACAATCTCTTTCATTGTTTACATTTGAAGATAGGCGAAATGGTATGACAAGACAAGATTAAAGAAAAACACCCAACGTTACCATTCTATAAAACCAAAGTTATTTCGACGTATATGATAGGTAACCCTTTAGAGGAGCGTCTTAGTTAGTTAGTACACATGCTAAGATTGCTTTAGTCCATACATATATTCCAAACGATGATGCTTATTGAACAAAACAGTGAAATCACACGTTAGACAGATAGAAAGATAGATAGATAGATAGATAGATAGATAGATAGATAGATAGATAGATAGATAGATAGATAGATAGATAGATAGATAGATAGATAGATAGATAGATAGATAGATAGATAGATAGATAGATTGCTATTTATGTCCGCATTTGTTGTGTTGTGTTCAAAATGAGAAAAATGGCCCTTTAGAGACAACAGCATCAAACGCAATGGAACCGTATGTCCGCACTGCACCACAAGCCGAAATATGAGCGTATTTAAAAAGTCAATGAAAATGACAATACGTAACACAAAGAGTGTTGAAGACAGGGTTACCGACTTGGAAAGGTTAGTAGGCAATAAGGCCTACACCTACATGTTAGCTTAAATCGATTTGTATCTACCCAACCCAACTATTATCCTGTCTTCAACGTCCAAATTGACAAAACAGTGTAAATTGATAAAAGTACACCCCACCAAAAGGAAATGTATAATAAGAAAGTCCATATCCAGATAAATTAGCAAACAATATACTTAAATGTTGTTGTAAAGATACATAAACACATATAATTCGGAACAAATCCGTATGTATCCAGAATTGTACTGAACAACCACAGCAGTTGCAGCAAAAGAGAATCAATGGTACGACTAAAGAACCCTTGGGGCGAAGGTTCGTGCACCTAATTCCTTTCTCCGGGTTTCAGCCGGTGCAATCATGTAGTCCCGAGAGGTTTTCCAGTCAGCGCACAAAGAAAAATTGAAGCGTAGTGACTGACTGTAGAGGGATCAATCGCTAAACATGAAGTGCGTCGAAATACTAAAATGTCGTATCCTTTCCTGGCGAATTTCTGATTAAATTTGTATAGTGGTCGGGAAACCTGTCAGATCATTCTAACTTGCGACGTTTATAGACCACATCTCCATAAAATAAAGGTTGTGATATTCCTATTCCCCGAAATGTTTCAAGGTTAGTGTTGTACTTCTCCGGTAGGTTTTCGTTGCGGCGATATAATTTTAAGACCGATCTACGTAGTTTGTGTTAACGAAAATCTTGCTGAAGATTTTTTCTAATAGTCTATATATATACTAAAATCAATAGTTTACATATTTGGGGGTTTAGGAAACTTCAGTCTTTACGTTTGTATTTCTTTTAAACGAAATGATTCGGTTTTATTGATGTTTAGAGATTCTGAACCAGTATTGTCTGCGCGTGCGCATACACTGCACTACACGTGCAGACAACCTCGACCAATCAAAGAGTTGACTAATTGATTACTGACCTCACATGTCATTTACATATAGGCTAACATTTTTGTTTGCCTTTAAGTCGTGAAAGTTGTTTGATTTTATGATATTAAAACTAAATTGGAGAATATTGTTCAATAAAGATCTATTTTTTATAACCTACACAAATATGTAATTGTTTTGAAATGCCGAATGGTAAAAATACTCTCGCGTATTTAAAACACTTTCTGCTGCAACGTTTATACAAATCGAAGAAAAAACATACAAGTATATGTTTTTTTATACCACAAGTAATCAATTGCATGGGCGAGCATTTGAGTTACGGTATAAGCTTTCTCCAAGTCATAGAATAGATGTTCTTTTTTTAAAGAAAACTTCCATAACAAATGATTCAAATCGAATGAGCTTGTCAACTATGCCTCAGTGACCCCGGAACTCATTTTGATGCTGTGTCTGTTCGACTCCAAGAATCAAACGAGTCCCTCATTAATCATTCGTTCCATGGTTTTACATATACAACTCGATAATGTACTGGGCGATAATGTACTGGGTCCGTATGATCATTTCCAGGTTTGGGGACGGAATAACGATTGCTACCGGCCAAGATTGTGTGAAGTTGCCAGTCACCCACACGTCGTTAAATATATCAAGAAGGGTACAAAGGCATGTTTCAGGTAAATGTTTTAATAGTTGATAGTGGAGATCATTAGGGTAGGCTGACATATCATGAGACTTTTAGAGACTCTCGAAGTTCGGAGGGAGTGAACAGTTTTATTATATTTCTCTAAGTTTTTCGACTTGAAATTGAGTTTCTTCTTTTCCGGCTGTTTCTTATTTTTAGGGAAATTTGGTTTACAAGTTTCAGAAGAAGATTTTTTCAAAAACGTTTCCGCCAAACTGTTTGTGATGTCTATGGCAGATTTAGCCTCTCCATTATTAGGTTTAAGATGGTTTACACAACTATAAATACCTTTACCCTTATTTTCCGGACCATATCACACGTCCAGTTACGAGATGGGCGAGAATTCAGGCTAGTGTCAAATCATCTCCAGGATTTCCTCTTGGTGACCTTAATTGTTTCGCACGGAAAACGCGAAAGTTATCTAAATTATCTTGCGTGGAATTCTATAAGTTGTTTTGGGCCGATATAAAAACTGTCTCATGAATTCTTTAAACTGTTCCTTTAGGAATTGAAATCTTACAGAACGAACACCAAAAACAGGGCATAGTAAACCTAATACCAACACGAAACAAATATTTAACGTGCATTTCAAATAAGACACCAATAACGTTGTTAAACGTTATAAAAAAATAGCAACAAAAGTCATAGAAAATAGTTCAAGCTTCACTAAAAAAAAATCAAAATAAACAGAATTATTGTAAGAAGATGAGAGTAAGACAAAGGATTTCTGGACTTAAATTAAACCTAAACAAATGTATACCATTACGTATAGGTACATGTAAATTGAGAACATAACATCACTTAATTTATATTAGCAAAAAAGGTATTCGCTGGACATCTGAATCTGTAAAGGCGAATGGGATAAATTTTCACGCAGACACAAGAAACAATTTCGAATTTAACAACACAGATAGATCAAACCAATTCTATAATATTACATAACAATGAAAAAGGCGTAAATTATCAACAATTGGAAACATAATTGTTTTAAAATATATAATTATGTCCAAGTTAACGTATCTTTTTTTAACTATTCCAAATCCACCCGATGACACAGTAAAAGAACTAAATCAAACATGTTTTCAGTTCATTTGGAATTCAAAAAGAGATATGATCAAAGATACAATAAAACAATATGAAGATGGTGGTTAGAAAATGGTATATAAAACTGGTAAATGTGTCCAAGGGACAGGAATTCCCTCTAAAGGGTTATCGGTTGCTTACAATGTGGAGTAATAAAATGTTAAGTGTAATATTAAAAGGCAAGTTATATGGACTTGATTTGGGTAAAAATAATTGTGCAATATAGA
Source organism: Cyrtodaria siliqua (assembly GCA_037043455.1). Classification (NCBI taxonomy): domain Eukaryota; kingdom Metazoa; phylum Mollusca; class Bivalvia; order Adapedonta; family Hiatellidae; genus Cyrtodaria; species Cyrtodaria siliqua. The sequence goes on along the minus strand of JAWPHD010008526.1, from coordinate 60,158 downwards.
TGTAAGTATGTAGGAAGTTGAATACTATAAGGCTTTTAATATGTGAGTAATTGACTTAATATACAAGAGGGCAAAGATGGCTCTAAATCGATCACCTGAGTACTGGCCCATTATCGAACTTCTTCGAAATTTTATGGTCACATACAATATGTGCAAGTTTGGTTACGATGGTTCAAGAAATCTGACCTATGTTTAATATTAACAACATTGATATAAAAACACTGACAAAGTTTGGTAAAGATCAAATACAGAATGAAGGTGCTAGAGTGTAACCCCTTGAGCAGGGCCAAATGTGACCTGAGGGCTACATGTAATATATGAGAGCTGTGTGCCTTGTGGTTTCAGAGAATAAGATGTTTTAAGTTTTTTCCCGATACCTGAGGGTCAACATTTGAATAAACTTGGTAACAATGTATGGCATTGTGTGATGTCACTTGGCCCAATAAAGCATCTGACAAAGTTTCAGAAAAATACGAGCAGCGGTTGTTGAGATATAATTGATTTAAAATGTGGCCGCCGCCGAAAAAGTGACTGCTATGTCTTGATACCCACTATCGTGGGCGAGACAAAAACGTGGAAACATTTGTGGTTGGATTTCTCCTTCTGATTCATCCGAGTCGTTTGTTGGTTTATTCCGTTGTGTTGTATTTCTTTCAATACCCATATTGCTAAATAATTGCGATTCGACAATATGGTTCACAACCCATCTCGGAGTACAACAAGGGGAGGCTTTGTATGGAGTAGATTTCCAGCTCCAAGCGCCAGTGATAACATCATGTGATACTCTAACATAAATAGTTTTGTTCAATTCATCCGTTAAGCCACTGCCTTTTAGAATTAGGAGAAAAAAGTAAAAAGAGAAGAATAAGTTGCACGGTGGTTCCAAAATAAATATAAAAAGAGAAATACAAGAAATAAATAGAACAAAAGCTGACCAAACTATTTATCGTACAGGACCAATACGACCACCCGTCTAGGTTGAAATCCGGGCCGAAGTGGTGTGTTGTAACGTGGAGATAAGTACCAGATCCCCACGTCACTCAACCACCAGGATTCCTTTTTACCCGGCGGGGTGGTGGGGGGGGAGTGGGGGTCATACCCATCTGCAAAGTAACAGTCGGCAAATTATTATCACAACCGACTTGGGGGATTCTATTATATATACTCTTGTCAGTTATATAGAATACTGTGGCCCTATAATCATGAATGTATAATCATGGGTGTTCTGTGATTTATGCTCTTTTCAATGTTATAATGGAATATTGTTACCGTATAATCATGAATGTTCTGTTCTTTATCCAGGTTTTAATTTAAGAGAGTGAGGGAAATTTTAAACAGTAATATTGTTGGTTTCCTACAGACCTTGTTGTTTTTTCAATCCCGAATAAGGCAATCCTTTTATTCCTGAAACGTATAGTACTGCCTGTATACAGGTACGATTTTCAGTACTCGATATTTATAAAATAACTGGCCAGTATTAAATAGGTCGATTACATACCAGAATTCGAGACCTGAGATGGGGAACATGAAATTATAATTAAAGACACGCCTACAGGGAGGTATGCGATTACATATAGGATATGTAGTTATAATATAATAATTGTGTTTGTTTGTATGGTGTTCTACGTCATTTTTAACACATGTAAGGTTATATATGACGGTCGATTTTATTTGTGGAGGAGGCAAACAAACCACTTTTCCTGGGTAGAACCAGTACTGTACACCTCCCGCCATCCGCAAGAATCGACACTTCCTCACTTACAAATCGAGCTCCAAGTGAGAGACGAGAATGTTTCCAACGCAACTTCGTAACCCCTCGGCCACGGAGACGTTAAAGTTCTAAATAAATAAATGGCATGTTAAAACCCAGTCATTTAATAGTGTAAAAAACATAACACAAACACCATGAAACAACTTACAGTGAGAACAAGTCTTTTAGACAGGTTTCGTCCGTCTGTGTAGCTCAGTAACTTCCCTTGTGAAATGGTCACCAACGATTTCAGGAACTTCTGCAAAGCCATATTGAAAACTTTTGACGATATATAACAAAACATATATATTACTAAATAAGAGCAGCACAAACGTGATATAAACAAAACCTTTTTTTATATAAGAGTGATGTTTTGCGCAAATATATTTCGTTTAATACAAATATATTTACCAATGTTTGGTCTCATTTGGAAAGATATTCCAATCAAATGACTACTATATAATCCCGTGAAATATTTAAATAAGGAGAATCGTCTGTAACGACCTATTCCTAATCATACGACTTCGTAGGAAAAGTGGCGGAGCTAAAGCTGTGCGATGAATAAAATTGCGCCAGTAGCCGAAACATGCACGACAGTTACCTCATAAGTATAACTCAAATGGTTTAAAGATCATCAGGCGGTCAAATAATAGACATGAGGTAATTCAAATCATGTGTGTTGTAATGCGGTGTATCTTAATAAATAAGGATAGCTTATTGTACATTGTTTTTCCTGTATTAGGACAAAATAACCATTTAGTTTAAACTTATTTATTTGACATCGATTGTAACGAAGGCTTTATGAACTTATTTGAATCACTGTCGAAGTCTTCCTGGGTAGAACCTGTACTAAGCAACGCAGATAAAGTGTCTTGCTCAGGGACACAACGCATATGGCAATGGCGGGAATTGAACGACTTTTGGATCATGGGTCGAACGCACTACCACTAGACCACAGCGCTCCACTAATTAACCATTTGTACTCAAATCGTCGATTTACCAATCAAAATGTTGAGTTAATTATATATTGTGTATGGTGCAACAAATGTTTTACATAAAAACTGTGTCGTGTCTTCTTGTTTAGTTTTAAGATTTATTTACTTTTTAACTTTCTCGAACAAAGCATTTTTATTTAGCAAACGTACATCTAAAAACACTACATTTAAAACATTAACAACTAATGAAACAAGAAATTCGGTGAATTAATATCCCCGACGAAGTGTTAATTGTCTTCTGGGTAGTAGCATAGACGGAAAGTAAATACAGACGAACACAATTACAAAATTGCATAGTATATTCCTAGAGCGGACACCAAAGAGACATTATTATAAAAATATAAGTATATGACATTGACCTTGAAGATACAGACGTGGGTGTTGGGTTCCGCACGACGTCTTCAGGAGATGAGTATATGTGTCTTTTTTCAAAATCCCTCCATGCATGTGAGAGTTGTGGAACAGACACGAAATGGACCACATTATATGCATATAAAAGTCTATGACCATTATGATGGCCATGACCCTGAAGATACAGTCTCAGATGTGGGGTTCCGCACGTCGTCTTGACAATGCCAAAACTATATCACTCTTCGTTGGGGATAATACAATTAATACAATGATGAAAAGTAAATAAATAAAAGAAATGGGGGATTAAGGGTTGGGTAGGGCCCACGGGGGTCTCCATGCATATTTGATGGTTTGAGTATTTGTGTATCTGTGTCAATTCATTATAATATCCCTGCAAACATGAGAGTTATAGAGATAAAACACAAAGTACCTTATTAAAAGCACATATAAGAAGTATATGACCTTTACGACCTTGACCTTCAGGATCAAGACCAGGGTGATGGTTTTGCAAGTCGCTTCGATGAGTTGGGTATTTGTGCCGATTTATTGCAAAATCCTTCCATGCATTGAAGGGTTATGGTGCGGACACGAAAGGGACCTTGTTATATGCATCTACGCAGTATATGACATTTGTGATGACATTTATGATCTTAAAATTGATGATACAGATCCGGATTTTGGGTTCTACACGTCGTCTTGATGAGATGAGTATATGTGCCAATTTGTTTCAAAGTCCGTCCATGCTTGTGAGATATATGCAACGAACATGAAATCTGTAACAGACGGACGGACGGACGAAAAGAACGGACGTACGGACAACGCCAAAACTATATCCCTCCGACTTCGTCGGGAGATAATTATTATACTTGACTATTAACATTTTACTAATTGATACAACATATCGCTTGCAACGTCTCCGTATCACCTAACCGTGTCTTCTGTTTCTAAAGCTACATACGCTATACTTAAACTGGTATTAACTCATGAATACGAATGAGTCACGAATGAAGTAGTTTCGATTCGCCGAACATCCAAATAGTTGGTATATAATCTAGAACTCAAAGTTTAAAATATCACCATTCCAGTTCAGACCATCGAAGAGGCAGGACGTCCTGCGGCTGTCATGCACGACTTGGCCTCGCAGGACGAGTCCTGTCTGGAATCAAGTGAAGGACTACAAAGCGACCACATATCTCTAGAAGCTTTTATTCTTATTTGAATTATTTTATCGTGGCTCTAAAGAGTGATGCTTAATAGTTCTACCGGGACTATTACGCTCGATTTTGCGAGATGCCACCTGTCACTTCGAGTTCCCATTGGGACGGATTCAGCACCACCATGGACGGATCATCTACGTTGGAGCAAGCCTGTGGCAACTTTTCCGACTGAAGCTCGGACATCTTAATCAACAGGATTGACCTCCTTTCAACAATTCGACGCGCTCTCTCCGGATTGGCTGAAACAATTTCGTAATTTGTAATCTACTTCGATGAGATGGAATAATCACTCTACACCGTTTGAACTTTAATCTGTTATTGAAAAACTCGCCAAAAGGCTTCTAAAATAAAACGTTCAGCGTCATAAAATATCACAATATCATTCGTACATGTAACATCGATCAATATTCGGCTTCAATTTATATAACTTATTAAACGTATTTGCACGACACGGAATTTGAACCAGGGACCAGTGCCCTTCTTTACTTCTTAATACATGACTGTTTTTCTGCTACACCTGGGAGATTTGTAGGTACCTTATATCATTTCTAACAATAAATAGACATTACGTAATAACAAGAGCATGCACGCGCGCAAAATTTCAACCGATAAATAAAAATCGAGATGAAAGTTGTTTTGAGACGAACTCGGTTAAAGTGATACTAAGTAGTATTACACCACGCAATGTTAATTTGCATGTGCGACATTATGGACACTATACTGATACTTCTTGAGGGCAGATCAAATGGTTTAAGTTATTTTCATCATAATATATGGTACTTGCTATACAATCGCTATCGTGCAGTGGTTAGAACGACTGACTGTAAATTAGAAGGTATATTAGAAGCTCGTGTGCATATTTCCTTTCTGTAATTCATAATGCTACCTAAGTACAGATAAGCTGTGCATTGCTCGATGTTTATAAAGTAAATGATCTCCTGTGGTAAATGTGGTCGCTTAAACATGAGCTGGTGAACATATAATTCAAAATAAAGACCGACCTACTAAGCTATTTAAGTATAGCGTCCTGTTGTCTTTACTAAATACGATGGGTATTCGAAAACAAATGTAACTTGCGCTCTTATTTCTAACAAAATAATAGTGTCCACTATTTTTTGCATTTCAATTAAACATACAACTTTCCTCTTTCAGAGTGTTCATGTATTTTAGAAACATTTACTTTTCATCATACTGTTTTTCTAGCGTTATAAAACATATTGAATGAATTCAATCTTTAAATGAGCCCGGCTTATAACAAGAGGGCCAACCTGGCTCTGCATCGCTCAGCTGATGGTCTTTGCAAAATTGAAACAATTGTCAAACGAGCTTAACCTTTCGTAACAGAATAATATCATGCAGTCGATGGCGCGTCATCGCAAATTCCCGCGCTCTCCTTACAGTTTTACGCCCATTAAATGTATCTATCTGTATAGGGTGGGATCTCAACGGTTTTCAAGTTATGACCCAGGGTCTATGTCCCCAGGGGTGAGGATGGAACCCAGCGCTGATGCCGCTTAAATGGTTGTATGGGTGTATATATGGCTTTAGGATGGGATCTCAACAGATTCCAAGTTATGCCCCATGATGTATGTTCCCTGGGAAGCGAATAGACCCCAGGGCCAATGCTGGTTTACTTTTTGTATCCATCTCTTTATTCCCAGTAAATGTATATGGTTCCTAATTATGTTCCTATATATGGTTATAGGGTGGGAATCTCAAAGGTTTCCAACATATGATCCATGGGCTTTCTCCAAGGGCAGGGAAAGTATGTCAGGGCCGATGCTGGTTGTATAATTGTAACCGTATGTTCATGCTCAGTAAGTGTATACAACTGGTTTCAGAGAAGAACATCTTTTAAGTTTGTTCCCTTTATACGTCTATGTAAAACATGTGATCTTTGGGATGTGGCCAAATTTGACCTCATGGTCTAGATTTGAACAAACTTGATAGAGGACTATAAGCTTATTGTACATGCTAATAATGTTCCTATACAACTATTATATAAATCTATGACCCCCAGGACGGGGCCAGATTTTATCCCATGGTCACCTTTAGAACAAGAAGGATAAAAAATATCGGACAGGGAAAGCAGCATTCAAGGACGACAGTCAACCACAAAACACAAAAACAAACACGCAAACAGACAAACGAAAAGGCAAAAGTAATAAAAAATGCAAACGACATCACAAACACAAAAGGGTTGACAATGGCTACCGCCTTGGAACGGTCAGTGGCAAAGTAGGCCACTGGGGGTTTAAACCGGTTCTAGGGTGCACCAAACCTCACACTTACCCTACTGTCATCCCATTAAAACAGGACAGTGTAAATAAAGAAATCCCCGCGATGATCTAATCTCTAACCAACAAGGCAGCATCAATTGGCAATATAAGTAAAACACAAATATGCTCGTGTAAATATAATACAAAAAAACAATAGCCTAGAAAGTCACAATGAAGGTACTCAGTGATTTGGCAGAAGCCAGAGCAGTAGGAGAATACAACATTAAGGGCACGACAAGAAAGATCATGGACAAACATAAAACGCCACCGTCCCAATGGGCTTCAGGTAGGCTTCATCATAGGGTCCAGATTGGTAATGGACCAATATTTCTCTATAAATGTCTGTGTAAAATATATGACCTCTAGGGTGGGGATAAATTTAACGTCAGGGTAGCCATTTGAACAAACTTGGTAGAGGGCTTTAATGCATAATAATAAAGAGAAGATTTTTTATAGATTTTCCTTTACAACCCTATATAAAACTGTGACTCCTGGTAAGTGGCCAGATTTGACCCAAGGGTCACCATTTGAGCAAACGTCGTAGATAAACTGATGCTACATATATTATATGAAAGATGTGTGCCTTGTGGTTTTAGATAAAAAGATTTTTCAATTGTTTTCCAATGTAAAACATATGACATCAGGGTCACCATTTGAACAAATTTGGACTAGGTATGATAAGGGACAATACTGGACCCCAATATTGAAAGTTTTAATGCACAAGTTTTGAATATCTAGTTTAGCTACAAATGAACTGAATCAATATTAAAACACATTACAAGTACGTTTGAAGGCTCTAAATGAGTTAAGGGCCTCACAAACAAGGCCTTTTCTTTCAAAAAATGACATTTTTGTTCATTTTCGTGAGTTTTCGATCAGGTTTTGGTCTTGGAAATACAGAGCGCACCCTCTAGCAGAGCTGATTTTTTGTTGAAATAGGTACTTGATAGGGATACATCATTAGCCAAAAAACTGTGTGTGCTCGGAGGTGCGCTCTATATTTTTAGGATCAAAATCTTGCCCAGAAAGGTCCAAAATCTACAAAATATAATAAAATTACCAAACATACCGTTTTTGAGACGCTATTAAATTTTCTAAATAAATAAAATAAATAAAAATGTATTTTTAAGATAGAATATGATCAATTTAATTCAATATGCACAACAGATTTATATGTAAATATAATTTTGATGCATTTTGAACATATTGGGGGCCAAAATACTCCCTTATCATACCTTGTCCTTTGATGGAGGATCATAAGCCTATGGCAATTGCAAAATCTTAAATATGTGGCTTTGTTGTTTCAGGGAAGGTGTGTTAAGTATTTCCCTATATTAGTCTATGTAGGCCAAATTTGACCCCAGCATCACCATTTGAATAATTTGATAAGAATAATAGTAAATGCATAATATTAAACCTTTGGCTATTGTAGTTTCAGAGAAGAAGATTTTCAATATTCCCAAAATAAGTCTGTTAAACATGTGACCCATGCGCAGGAGCAAAATTCTACCTCAGGATCATCATTTGAACAAACTTGGTAGTACAAAATATCAAACCTCTGGCTCTTGTAGTTTCAGAGAAGAAGATCTGTTTAAGTTTTTCGCTATATTAGCCAAGGCCGGGCCAGATTTTACCCCAGGATCACCTTTTGAACAAACTTGGTAGAAGATCATAAGTCTCAGGTAATGATTCGGCAAGTTGTATTCATTTCCTAACACCACTCGTAGTCAGGATATGAGAATTACAATATGTTGTATATTGAAGGCCATATTTACCTTTTCAAATACTCTACAGTCGTCTTCATGTATATAGTTGTCAATACACCTATTTACAAACTGATAATATATAATGCAAATTACATTTTATATTATCATAAAATACTAACATTCTCTTTTCTTCCTACAGGAACACAGAATAGATCCATATTCACATTCTGTAGTGTCGCAACCTTCCTTGTTATATTTGTTTTTGTCTGCAAATAGACGATGTTATACGTTAGTTATATATCATAATATGAATCATGATTGAACGTATTGTATATACAAGAAACTATACATATAATTATGCGATCACTAATGTGATGCACGTTTGTACATGAGAAAGTCCTGCAAGGTTATAAATATACATTGACGAGGTCAGCTACAAACATAACTCGAGGTTTGCTAGTTTGAGTTGTACGATTCAATTTGTAAATAAATAGCATAACTGATGGTGAAAGCATTATACATGGGCAGTTCAAACTATTTTGTTGACTGAATACATTTTAAATTATATATTTATTTTCCCTCATTTTCTCTTTTTGTTTATCTTCCACTCAAATGTAAAGTGTTTTCTGTATACGTGTGTCATTGATATAAAAACATAGTATGTTTTGACAAAAAATCAAAATGTATTTAAGCAGAGAACTTGCCCTATCGTGTGTCATTGATATAAATACATAGTATGTTTTGACAAAAAATCAAAATCTATTTAAGCAGAGAAATTGCCCTTTACCAACATGCCTATTTTCATAAAAATATTTTCAATACCTTTCTCATTATCGCAGGATCCATATTTGTGGGACGGATGGTGGGTGCCGGGGTGGGGGTGGGGGGGTGCCGGGGTGGGGGGGGGGGGGGGGGTGGGGGCGGGGGTGCAAACCTAAAGTCCTAATCTAAACCTAATCTCTGGTTATACACCGGTAAGAGACTAAAACAAGAGGTCCAAATGGCCCTGAGTCGCTCACCTGAAAATGTTTACGAAGAGGAAAAGGTAGTTTCAACCAGTGCATATTGATTAATTAGATTGAAAATTTTGTACGACATCAGGTAAAGTTGCAAAACTAGGTTCTTCGTATTTACAAGGAATGTTTGTATGGAAATGGACGGATAGGAAATGTGTGAGGTTGTTTGGCTGGGAAGACAAGATTCACGTGTCTGGAAAAAATACGGAGTTTATGGACATTGTTAAAAAGCAAAGATACATAGAGTTTCAGAAATGTCTTTATTTAATATGGATATTGAAAAGAAGATTTTATAACATGTATGATCTAGTGATACAGTTTTTGAACATGCAAGAGTTATGCAACAGCAAGTTAAAAATACACACTTAATAAGGTGATTTAAGAAATCTGTGGTCATTTTACTAAAGAAAGACAGATATGAAAACATGATATTGTGAACATAAACAGTAGCTACATAGAATGACTAAAGAAAAAGATTCATTAAAAGTAACAACTGAATAGTTATAGATTGAAGAGCATATGTGGCAGTCTAATGTGAATAACACAAAACGAGAGCAACTTCTTTTATTATTATTTATTCACCCCCAGGTTTGTGAGGGTCGGAGTGAATAAATAATATATACAGATATAATGTAAAATGCATAAGCTAATGCTAATACAATATATGAGAGCTATAGGCGTTATGCTTTCAGAGAAGATTATTTTTAAATAATTAAATCCCTATGTAAGTCTATGTAAAAAATGTAAAATCTCTATATACAAACTTTGGAACCCCGGGGCGCAGCTCGAAGGGTAATCCACTATAATTGCGATCACGCGATTTTGAAGCATTACACCTAACAACGCAAAATAGTTCTCCTCTGCAGAGATAAAAGCAGACGATGTTATTGCAGGAAAGACTGAACTAATGTTTACACATCAACATCAGGGGTCTGGGGAAATTATAAACAGATTGCCTTATTATCGGCAAGGAATTTGCTGGTCAGAATATATGTATTTTGTAATTATATACATGTACCTATGAATTTAGTAAGTTAAAGGTGCACACGCCTATCTTTATTTACTTGCATTTTTGCATGCATATTAAAACTTATTAGAATAGTTCAAGCCAATTGTATTAATTTGCATATTACTGACTGTTAATTATATTGCATAAATATTATATTATTACATGGAATTATACTATGTTATTATATGGACGAATAATGAAAAAACATTAGCAGCCCAAAATTGTATTTAATTATATGCAAGGGGTAGGGGCCGGCCTGCTGGATTAAGAATTCAAGATGCTGATTGTATTGCTCGATTAATAACTTAGATTGCCGTTTGCCATTTTAAAGGTACCACATGCACGGTTATATTCGGGCGTTATGGAAACCGGTATAGACATTTTTGAAGGGGTCAAAACATTAAGATTATTGTGGGTGGTGGTCCTAGTCACCCCTATGCCCCCCCCCCCCCCCCACCACCCTCACAAATAAAGTGTCAAGAGATCTGAATGCTACGATTTAAAGAGTATCACCTAAGGACCTTCAGTCCTTTGATTTATCATAGGAACTTCATTTGTACAACTTTTATAGTATAAGAGTTGGCGATCATATATAAATAAAAACTGTCGGAATTTATTCAGTGGTTCAAAATATTGTTTAACTTTCTGACGATGTATGGTAATGGTGGTCATCTTGGATAATGCATTGATCTAATTTGTATAATTATGAAAGGCACTGAGATCTCTATGCGTTAAGCTTTCATAGACGATTTCTTTTAATATTTTTTTTAAAATCCCTATATAAGTTTATGTAAAAAATGCAAAATTTCCGAATACAAACTATGAAACCCCGGGGGGCAGTCATTTGTTATCGTTGGAACTTCATTTGTACAACTTTTATAGTATAAGAGTTGGCAATCATACATAAATAAAAACTATCGAAATATATTCAGTGGTTCAGAGGAAGAAGATTGTTTAAAATTCTGACGATATACGGTAATGGAGGCCATCTTGGATAATGCATAGATATAATTTGTATAATTCTAAAAGGCATTGACCTCAGTATCATGAAATGAAATTTGGTCAAAGTTGGCAGTGAGTTCTGAGATGTTGTTAACCCTCCCTCCCCCCACCCATCAACTCCCTCCCCCACCCCCAACCCAACGGCGGATGTGGAGTTGCTTTAATTTTAACAAATTTGAAAACCATTGACCTAAGGATCATCCATCTGAAGTTTAGTCAAAAGTGACCCAGCAGTTTTGGAGAATAACATTTTTAAAAAGATTTTATATAGCTAATGCTGCATATAATATAGGAGAGATATATATATTGTGCTTTTAGAGATGACGATTTATAAAACTTGTATCATCTTGTATCAAACTTGTATCATCTCCATATAGAAACTTTAGAATCCCGAGGCACAGCCATGTTTGACTTCATTTGTACAACTTTTGTAGTCTAGGAGTTGACGATTATTTATAAATAACAAGAGATCAATGACCTTGAAGCTCTACTGATAGGTTTTTGATAGCTAGATCAGCATTCCTGTGAAGTTTCATGAAAATCCGTCAAGTAATTTCAGAGGAGTAGTCGCTACAAGTTTTCATTATATAACTGTATGTAAACAAAGATGTTTAACGTCATATCAAAATACTTTTTTTTACAAGGATCAACATCATGTCATACTGATCATTTTAGAAAAAGTCCCATATCAATATCACTTATAGTTACCAAGAAGTAGTCGCTACAAACTTGTATTTTGAAATCTATTTTGAGCCATGGTGGCCATGTTGAATTTTCGGCCGACCTGAAATTTTGCTAGGATCAATTAGACATCAAGAGCAACAATCCTGTGAAGTTTCATGAACATCCGTCAAGTAGTAACAGAGGAGTAGTCGCTAAAAGTTTTTATTAATTAACTCTATGTAAATAAAGATGGCCGCTGACAGCCATGCTTAACATCGATGCAAAACAATGTTAGACAAGGACCAACATCATGCCATGCTGATCATTTTAGAAAAAGGCCCATATCAATATCACTTTGAGTTTTCAAGAAGTAGTGGCTACAAATCTATTTTTAGCCGTGGCGGCCATTTGAATTTCTGGCAGACCTGAACTTTTGCTAGGATCAATTAGAAATCCAGAGCAACATTTCTGTGAAGTTTCATAGAAATCCGTTAACTAGTTTCAGAGGAGTAGTCGCTACAATTTTTCATTATATAACTCTATGTAAACAAAGATGGCCGCTGGCGGCCATGTTTAACGTCGAATCAATAATTTTCGAAAAGGATCAACATCATTCCATACTGATAGAAAAAGTCTCATATCAATATCACTTATAGTTTTCAAGAAGTACTCGCTACTAACTTGTTATTTTGAAAATATATTTTAAGCTGTGGCGGCCATCTTGAATTTTCGACCAACCTGAAATGTTGCCAGGATCATTTAGACATCAAGAGCAACATTCCTGTGAAGTTTCATGGAAATCCGTCAAGTAGTTTCAGAGAAGTAGTCGATACAAGTTTTTACTAAATAACTCTATGTAAACAAAGATGGCCGCTGGCAGTCATGTTTAATGTTGAATCAAAACGATTTTCGACAAGGACCAACATCATGTCATGCTGATCATTTTAGAAAAAGTCCCATATCAATATCACTTAGAGTTTTCAATAAGTAGTCGCTACAAACTTGTTTTTTAAAAATCTATTTTTAGATTTGGCGGCCATCTTGGATTTCACATCAAATGATTTTTTGCTAGGATCAACTAGATTTCATGGGCAACATTTCTGTAACGGTTCATGAAAATCCATTCAGTAGTTTCAAAGGATTAGTCGCTACAAATAAAGGTTTACGGACAGACAGACGGACGATCAGTACAGCTAAAAATTGTCAAAATATGTTCAGTGGTTCTTGAGAAGAAGATTTTTTTAAGGTTTTGACCATGTATGGTAATGTTGGCCATCTTGAATGTTGCACTGCCATCATTTTTAAAACTCTGAAAGACATTGACATCAGTATCATCTTTGTGAAATTTGGTCAAAATTGGTCAAGCGGTTTCTGAGGATATGTCGTTTACAAATGCCCTATATAAAGAAATATAAAAAGATCGGACAGGGAAAGTAGCATTCAAGGAGGACAGTCAACCACAAAACACAGAAACAAACACGCAAACAGACAAACAAGAAGGCAAAAGTAATATTAAATGCAAGCGACATCACAAACACAAAAGCCTTGAAACGGTCAGTGACAAAGTATGCCACTGGGGGTTTAAACCGGTTCTAGGGTGCACCACACCTCACACTTACCATACTGTCATCCCATTAAAACAGGACAGTGTAAATAAAGAAATCCCCGCCATGATCTAACTCTAACCAACAAGACAGCATCAATAGGCAATATAAGTAAAACACAAATATGCGCATGTAAATATAATACAAAAAACACAATAGCCTGGAAAGCCACAATGAAGGTACTCAATGACTTGCCAGAAGCCAAAGCAACAAGATAACAAACCATTAAGGGCACGACAAGAAAGATCATAGACAAACATCAAACGCCACCGTCCCAATGGGCTTTAGGTAGGCGTCATCATAGGGTCCACAGCCTGAGCCGGTAATCGTACAATTAAAGAGGAAAGCATAGTGGCGAACTGTAAAAGACCACCAAGCATGCAGTACGTTGCAAAATGATAGGGTCATAACCTCTTTTGATAAACGTTTTAACAAGTTTAACAAAGATAGTATGAAAGTCATCATGACCAAGAATTTTACGAAGTATATAAGTATATAAGTCTATGTAAAACATGTAAAGTCTCCATATACAAACGTTGGAACCACTGGGTACAGCCATTTTTTACCCTAGGAACTTCGTTTGTACAACTTTTGAAGTCTAGGAGCTAAACTTTAAAAATCTGTTGAGCGATTCTGGGGAAGAATATTGTTTTAGGGTTTTCATCATGTATGGTAATGTCGCCCATCTTGGATGTCGCATTGACCTAATTTGTATAATTTCGGAAGGCATTGACCTCAGTATTATCCACGTGAAATTTGGTCAAAATTGTCCAAGGAAAAGTTATTTAAGCAAGAGCTAACGGACGACGGACGAAGGACGGACGGGCGGACAAAACGTGGTTACAATAGCTCACTTCGAGCCTCCGGCTCAGGTGAGCTAAAAACTGGTGTACACGACTGATCCATCATAATTCTTACTATCTTTATGAAACAGTCAAATATATATGTTTTCATTTTCCGTGTTCCTCGTACTTCTCGATCTCACACTTCCTGATCAGTTGCAACTTACTACACGACAGTATTGCAACTGGGCATCTCCATTCAGTTCTTTGACTTTCTTTCTTCATTTCCTGTCCACCCATCAGTGGGAATTTCTCCTCCTACTGGTTCACATCTTACATTTCCACACTGTTCTTGTTACCATTCTACCTTCAAATCCATCTGTTCACTGCACATATCGTCCCATCAACGCAATAACTCCGTAAGTGCACTTTGGTAAATTGTTCAGGAGAGACAAAAAACTTTTTTTTTCCTTAAAAATGGTACAATGATTTGTTTGGGTAATGATAATTATGCAACATGGTTATGTTTATCAACCGACATCTAAAACGTATGTATAATTACAGCCTAAGCCATCCAGGGTTGGATATAAGCCATCCAGGTGTGGATATAAGCCATCCAGGTTTGAATATAAGCCTTCCCGAGTGGAGCTAAGCTTCCACGCATAACGTTATGAGTGGTGGAGACGGTCCCCGTACCTGCGCAGAATGGCCAGGTTCTAGTAGCGACAACCCCCGGGACAAGAGGTTGAGGAACATCATCCACAACCTCAGTGGAGGTTAATCATCATACATATCGCGTCATCAACCCTTACAGAAGACATTTGATGACAATCACTCATTGGATTCGCGCATCATCTTCTTCATGAGCTCTCGCGCATCACAGTTATCGCGCTAGATCATAAATCAACATTGGTGTAACTTTAACAACACTTTAGTGTCGTAAATAATCAGTCGACACATTCGGTATTTGTTATAATACTAAGAACGTCTTCAACGTTCATGAGAACATTCTTTTCATAGTTCATCTGTGTATTCGCTTGTTTTTTTTAAATAATTGTATATATATTTAACCTATTTTAAAAGTTGCATTAAACTGATGTAAATGCATTCACCGTCATTGATTCTTTCCTGAGTAAGCCCCAACCACTAATGGTCATCTTGCGACAGAATGAACAGAAAATTACTCTGTTATACACAGAACGTTGTTATGGCATACCACAACATGGTCACAAAGTATCTATTCTTATTCTGAACTGAACAGTTAGTTTAAACTTATTTATTTTACATCGATTGTAACAAAAGCTCTATGAACTTATTTGAACCACTCTTGATGTCTTTCTGGGTAGAACCAGTACTAAGCAAATGCAGACAAAACAGTTAAAAGAGTACAGTGTAACAGTCTTTATTTTGGTAGCAGCCATTGCTTCCAAAAGTATATAAACATCTCACAGGATTCCCTTTTTGCAATTATTGCATTCCAAATATATGAAAAGCCATCACCTGACCCCATAGAGTAAAGGGTTAAGTTAAAGTTGCTAAACTTGAGGACGGAGTATAAACTTGATGCATAGCATCATGGGGTAGACACAACACTTGTTGCAGGTCAAAACAAATACTAATATGACTTGTCTTAATGCCTGAGTAATTGGTTTATCAATAATAAATAATTTGACCTCAGTTCTTAAGTAGATGTTCACAATCAAGCAGTCCTCACCCTCACCTGTACAAAGTCTGATGCCACTAAACCAATTTAAATTACAATTTGTTTGTAACAGGATTAATATATTACACAGGCACAATAAACACATAACATTTCTTTTCTATGAGATTGGATAGCATACAGGTAGTTCTTTTCTATGAAGTAAATATTAAATAACACTGGTAATTATTTTCTGTTATCATAACTACCTCAAGTAAAATTGTTAAATTCCCATAAACGGACTCTGAAACATTTCCCCCTATTACCCGCTACACCATTATATGCACACAAATGAATCAAAAAGTCTTAAGCACAAAGTTGAACATGCTGAATTTCCATAGACGGACCATGAAACACTTTCACTATTGCCCGCTAAATACACTGTTACATGCACACAAATGATGAGCGCTCTTTTAGTAAAACTCACTGTATACATATAAAATTATAATCTTTGCTTTTATTGTTGATTAAAGTGTAAAAACAATCTTTGTAATGTTTTATTTCAAAATAATGTTTTATTTTAAAAGAATATTCGGCAGAACCAATTTATTTTTTCAAATGTATTTTTCAGTATATAAAATATTACATTCCTGTGAGATTGAGTGAATATTTTCAACCTTCAGAAAGAAATAGTCTACCTCGCCTCCACCTTGGTTGATGTTATTTTTCTCGGGTAATATTCACCCTCACAGGAATGTAATATTCTGGATAGCATTGACATAATAAAACAGGTATAATTATTTCTATTAGGATAGAATTACAAATAGGGAATTATATTCTATTATGCAATAAGGATAAAACCAATATCTAGTATAGTATTCTATTAGTTAAGTTAAAACACGGGCAATCAAATTTATACTGATAAAACAAAATGACAAATATTGTTGTCAATTTCTAATTAACAGTTCCGTTGTACAGATGTAAATTGCTCAAATATAACTTAATCTTAATAATCGCACTAACATTTAATATTTTTTCTTCTTAATCTATGGTTTTAGCATTCTCAATATCAACCTGTGTTGATCACCGATTTAAGTTTTATTTTTGGGACAAAATTGCAAAACGTTTCCTTTTTTGTATGAATAATATATATATTATAAGCTAAATAATAAATTAAAAAAATTATGACATCATATTAATTTAGTGACATCACTGTCTTGTCATAAGTCATGATGATACTCAGATTAATTGAATGCAATAACTCAGTAAGTACATTTACAGAGTTATTGTTTCCTGACCGCTTTACAAATTTAATCAGGAAGTTCGTCAGAAAAGGATATAACCCTTTGGTTTTACAGCGCACTGGATGTTTAGTGATTGACCCTACTGAAACCCCAACTAAGGGAGGTAGGTGCATGAACTTTCGTCCCTCGGGTTTTCTGGTCGTACCCTAGATTGGTTTTCCCTTTAGCTGCAACTACTATGGTTGTTCAGTACGATTCTGGATACATACTGAGATGTTTATTATTTTGTATGTGTATCTTTAGTTAGTTTCTCTGGATGTGGATTTTATTGTTAGAGAATTCCTTTGTCTTATGTTTTGTTTTAATCACTCATATTATATAATAATAAACATACTAGCCTGGCCCCATGCAAAGAAGTCTTTATTTTATACAGTTTAAGTCATGCTCTGTGGATATATTGTCATCCCAATAAAACATGTTATGCGTAAATAAAATTACCCCCACCAAGCTCTATTCTCTAAAGAAATAGACATTATCAATAACCGATATAAATTTAACCATGTGATCAAATAATAGGGTCATAAACCTTTTGTTATAGTGTTATTTCGGTTTATGTAGAAATAACTGTTATAACGAAGATTATATTCTGAGAGATATGTACCGTCATCAGCTCTTTCACTATCTATATATCGTGTTCAGCGAACTATTTTTCAATGATTATGACAGTGATGTTTTTTATAAACGATATTGCTACAACAAACGAGTTGTTGAAACAGACGTCCTGGTATAATTTTCTCTCCTTATATACGGGTCTGTCAGTAAACCAAGCGTAACATTCCTCCCATTTGCTCGAGGTGTTCGCCCACAATCCTCATATAGAGCTACAGTATATTTCAGCGTACAATGTACATGGGACCTGGTCTAAGTTTATTTACAAACACACGTGTCATTTCGTATAGCATTAGTAATGGTTGCTTGTACTCTGTGCTAACGTTAATGATATACAGTAGTAAAAGGCCACGCGTTAAATCAAAGTATATATTATGTTTGGGCTTTCAATCGATCTAAACGAGTACAGATTACGTTTTATCATTTTTCAATGAGTACCACATTTACCTCTACTATCTTATCTGTATCGCCGACATCTGGTCCAGCATACAGATTTTCGTCAGTTGGTTCGCCATCAGTAATCAGTATTATTTTTCTAAACATTGATGTTCCATTGATTACAACACATACACCTAAAACAAAGGTAATTGCAAATATATATTTGTGTATTATAGAAGTAACAGGTTATTTATAAGTAGTTTATAAAAACATTTTCCAGGTCAAATACGTGTGACCTTAACCTGGAACCTACTGACACGAAACTAAATAGGTGTATGCCCTGTCCTAAAACATACATGTGGTGATAGTTTTATAAATGTTTAGATTCAGTATAACATAATGTAACACCATGGACGTTAGTATAACCAATTTCGTTAAAAGTGACCTTGAACTTTGACCTACGGATTTCAATCTCAATACTGTTAGAGAAATCATATCTCATACGGGTATGCAATATTCATAAACAAAGTTCACTGGCTTTAGCCTGTGACTTACTTCTATACCACAGTTGCGTTGCCTGTGCAGTGTGGCTACGGCGGTAAACGTCTTCCAGTGCTTGCAATAAGAACTGTTATTCATTCCGATCTTTGTAGATCGCTGAGCCCGATATTTATGTACAGATATCGGTGGTACATTCTCAAATACTTTTAATTTCTCACATTAATTTCAAATACGTGGTTATACTACTCCAGCCTTTCAAAGTTCCGAGTATTGTTTAATCACCCTTAGGATATGTTTTCAGTCTTTTGACTGTTACATGTACCTGTGATACGCAGGCTTCATAACCTCTGCTCTCAACTAAATTCCATTTAGTTAATTTTGCCCATTGTTTTCTTGTTTAGAGCAAAGCATTTTGTAAGAAACTGGGACCATACGCCGCTGGCTATGGAATGGTATGAAAATACTACATTGAAGGTCCTATATTCACATTCATATGCATACCATCTTCGGGATTGTTAGGATTTCCGTACCGTTGACATTTTAAATATTGAGTTCTGCTCAACCCTGGGCTAGAGGGCGTGAACGGTGGCTAGCACTTTTCACTAACGCTCATGAACAGTGTCAATCAAATCGAGACTGCGATTTTCTTTTGTATTTATCGTGTTCGGCGATTTCCATATTTCTACTTTCATGTTCATTTTATTAACTTCGAACTCAAAATCTAACTGAACAATGATTCAGAAATTCAATTTATACAAAAATCCTTAGAATAATCCACAATTTATGTAATGATTTATAAATTTAATATTTGTTTAGTTCAGCAAGAACACCAGCTCTCTTGTATTTCGAAATGTTGTGCTTACAAACAAAAATGAATTACAATTTAATTTTCGTGACAAATCAAGTAAATCATGTTTATCGCATAAGATTGCTTCTGGGAGTGTAATAAACCCATGACTTATATCTCGTAAAACACTAGTGTATTATAGATGCAAACGAGGACCGAATCACAGTGTGTATACAATAAAACATAAATCCCAAATGTTTGTATAGTATATCATACGATACGTTCAGACACATTAACTTGTTATCATTATTTGAAATCTTGAATTTATAAAATGCAACTTTAAAATTGATTTAAGGTGTCGCATTATTTTAGGCCGTAAGCCATACAATCTTTTGATACTATCTTAAGGGACAAATTAGTACTGGTACCATGCTATTGAGTACCTTGTAGAGAAAAAAAGCATGATAGCAGTACGAACAGGGTAGCTGATTCCAGTTATTTAAGTTATCTCTCCCTTTTAAATAAAATTCAGGTTTCTTTAAATAAAAACATCCATTTTCTCTGAAACTACAAGAGCTAGAGGTTTAGTAGTTGTCGTGAAGCTAAGTTAAGAACCCTTTACCAAGTATTATTAATTGGGTGACCCTGAGGTTCTGTTTGGTCCAACCCCGAGGATGTAACAGTTTTACAAACAGTTATGTAGGAAATCGTTTGCAAAATGATTTCTTTCTAAAACTGTAAGAGGTCGTGTTCTACTATAATGCTTGCAGCATAAGCCTATGGTCCGTTAGAAAGTTTGTTAAAATGGTGACCCTGGGGTCATATTTGTCCCCGCCCCAGGGCCATATATTTATATAGTCATATAGTTCATATGATGTTTAAGAGTTAAATTTGTTAATTGATAATACTACAAAAAGTGTGGCCATTCATCTTTAAATGGTGACACTGAAATCAAGTTTGGTCCGGTTCCGGGGGTCAAACTATTACATTAAATTATATAGGAAACAAAATGTTAAAAATCTTCTCTGCTACTTCAAAATTTTAATGTCTAATAGTTTGCTTGTATCATAAGCTGATGGTTCTCTATCTAGTTTGTTTAAATAGTGACATGAGAGCACGTTGAGGCAAAAGCACTTTTTAGTTGTAATTTATTTTATGAATTCACTTCAAATTCAGTTTTGAGTTAACTGTAATATATGTTAAGAATGGAACGTTTGATGAGGTATTAAATTATAAAGAACTAAACAATTTAAAATAAAGCTCATATTGAATAAATCAATTAAGTAAAATCACAAAGTCGACCACTGCATTGCTAACTCATGCCAAAAAAGAATGCATGTTACGGTTAAACGGGTAATTTTTAGTTGTTTGCGCACTCTTAATTTAGTAGCGCCGGTATGCCAGACATAGCTTTAGAGTACAAATTTGTATTCAACACTGTTAATTAACCTCATATTGTCATATTAAGGAATAGCATGTGGTTTCCGGACAAGAATAGGACCACTGCTCATACGGGCAGAGGTGTAAACTCCCCTCGAATAAAGTTTATTTTGTCATTTTGTTCATGTTCATTAAAGATCTTTATCGTGATACCTGTATTGTTTCATGTGCTTCTTGAGAGGTGGCAGAAAACAATAAGTGTTGTAGGCCCATTTCGCATATTTTTTTCTAGATGTAAATGTAGAGTGAGCCTTGAATATTCAGTTTTTGTTGGAACCATATAACCTTTTTGTGTTGGTGTGCCGTAAAACCCCAATTCAATTAATTATCTAAATGAGATAATATGTACTGAGTATTCTTAATTGTCTTTTACTATCCCAAAAGCATAAATTGCCAAATGTATCAAAAGATAGCAATGAACTGGGAAATATATAAGGCTTGTAGGCATATCATGAACTTGATGCCAGCTTGCTAGGAAAGAGTGACGGTGAATGACGTTTTAACGTTTTAGCTATATGTATTTTAATGCAGTCTCCCTGCTTGAGCCCATTTAGTCTGTTGATGCAGTGGATAGCATGGGGGATTTGAAATTCAGAGGACCCGGGTTCAAGCATAACCGAAGCCAGTGAGTTTAATCAGTGTGTTCTTGAGACACCTCCCTTGAGACTCGTCGTTTGGATGGGGACGTAAACCAGGCGGTCCCATGAATCGGATTTGTTTTTATCTCCGAGCACGTTAAAGAAACCTAGGATCTATTTTTTAGTACAAATAGGGTAGTTTCCTGGATTCCTATGCATGACGTGGTCCGAGTATTAACGTTCATACCCCATCCAACCCCTTCTCCAAGAAGCGAAAACGGGGATGGCTGGGGTATGGAATACAACTTTAATTTCGACTTAAACATATTGCATATTGTAAAATTAAAACATTTAATAGGTAATTTTAAACAGGTTATCGTATTTCTTCATTAGACATGTTTCTAAACGTGTTTTATTGTCGAAATATCCGTTGTTAAATCCTGCTAATATAAGTTTTCAAATCGCTTAATGGAATTAAAGCGGGACCTTGTAATGGTATCTTTCCCCTACACCCCCCACACCACTTTCTCTCTCTATATTACTGGGGTGGCTCTAAGTAACCTAATATGTGTTGATGAACCACTAAACAACATTCAATTATGTTTCTTTAAAAGTGCACAGATCTATTGAAAAGTCTCATCCACAAAATAAGGAGTTAAACTATGCATTTTCACAAAATATTTTGAGTATATACTCACACTGAGATCAACGATGACCACCTTAAGTCAATACAAAGTCTTTGTCATTGTCGGCAATACCCCGTCATTGGCAATACACTTTCTTTCTTTTTCGGTAAATGTCATTCAATCCCAAATTCATATTATAATATTATGTAATTTTTCATCATTTTCCGTGCACGGGAATTCACCAGATGTGCAGTGGAAGAAATGGGCAAAACGACTCTATATTCTGTTAATCGCCATGGATGTTAAAGACAGCGCGCTTTAATGTTGCACTATACTGGGGAGGAGATTAACGACATTTTCGAGACACTCCCAGACACCGGTGAAGACTATGAAACAGCCGTGGCAAAATTGACTGAATATTGTTATTGTTATGGGATTATTTGACGTCATTTAGAGCGCATGAATAAATTCACATAACCAGAGTTTTATCGATGTGTGTTGACTGTAACTTTTAAATACTATTTAAGAGTGTTGTGTATATGTATTTTATTTCCACATCTTTTCTATTTTAAATAAAAAAAGACCACCAACAACATCTTGCCTGTCGTCTGCTATGAAATCACTGAGCTATACTTGGAGACAATAAAGATATGCGTCTAAACATCATAGTGCGGCGATCATCTGCTCTTACAGACGCCCTTATAACATTGGTCGTGCACAGTGCAGGCTTTTGAAGCCACTGTATTTCAGGTTCTTTGCTGAGGCAGCAGTTGATGATGTCGGACTTTCTCGAGAACTGTCTTCAGAAATGATTGCACAAATCATGAAATCTTCTTTGTTGAAGGTAAGTGAAATAACATGTAGTTAGTCCTACAGAAAACTATTTTGATTCAATGTCAAACATAGCCCCCAGGGGAGTGGCCGTCTTTGTTCACATGTATATTGAATTATATTGGAAAAACTTGTGGAAACTACTTCGCACTGACTATGAACCTGACTTGTTTGAGAAAGCGTCACATCCTACGGATTGCTGGGGGTATACAGTATTGGTTCTACCTAGGAATAAGTAGGTGGGTTGCTTCAATCACAAAAGAAATCAACCGTCATAGATAGTCTTAAATGTGCTAAATGCAATAAAAATTACGGTGAACATACAAATCCTGAAACTACTTGAAGAAGAATGATAAAATCTTATATGTACTAGACAACTTTCTAGGAGCAGAAAACAACATTATTTTACAGAACGCAGGTTTTTTTATTTTCTCGAATTTTATGGTCGTCGGAGTCGGAAAAATAAACAAGAAATCCGCGGATTCACATGTCTCGCCTATCGGGGGCTGGACTTAAAAATAAAAAGGTCAGTGATGCTTAAATGAAAGTTTGTAAACATTTTAGTAACTAAACACAATGGGGTTTGCAGTTTGATGAGATGACATTTAAGTGCATTTGTTTAAAAACAAAATGCCATTCTATTAAAAACAAGAGGCCCAAGAGGGCCTGTGTACGCTCTACTGGCTAAAATATATCTTATATCAAGGGTTGTCGACTTAAAATTCCCATCAGTACTTCTTCTAAAACATTTCAAAAACAACAGAGATATGATGGCCTTAGATAGCTCACCTTGTAATAGTATTTTTCAACAAATCAAGGGCCAAAACTCTATCGTTACTAACAAGATCTCGCTGGAACTTGTCCAAAAGTGACCTAAACGCCAAAGTTGAAGGTAAAAAGTATAAGGTTATCTGCCCTTTGCTTGGAGAGTCAAGGTCACATCCACATATGCTTTGTCACATTGCGATGTACCACCATAGAACAAAATTTGAAAGGTGTAGTGCATTCAGTTTGCGCAAAATTGACCTCAATACAAAAGTTGAAGGTAAAATTATTATGTTATCTGCCCTTTGCTTGGAGGGTCAAGGTCTCTTCCACATTTGCTTTGTCACGTTGCGATGTACCACTCAAGATACAACTATAAACAAAGTTTTTAAGGACTAGTGCATACATTTTGTGAAAGAGTGAACTAAACGCAAAAGTTGAACCTAAAAATTATTAAGTTATCTTTCCTTTGCTTGGAGGGTCAAGGTCACTTCCACATTTGCTTTGTCAAGTTGCGATGGACCACCCAAAATACAACTAGAAGCAAAGTGTGAAAGGTCTAGTGTATACAGTTTGTGAGAAAATGACCTAAACGCAAAACTTGAAAATTGACGCCGACGCCGCTGCCGCCGCCGCCGCCGCCGGAAAAGCAACACCTATGTCTCAAAAACACTGGATGGCCAGAAACTATGCCGGACCCTAGATTTCTGGGCCGTTCACGATTTTTTTTGGCAAAAATTACTAAAATACTTGGGGCAAATCTTCGTTTAGAAAGGGAGGCAACTCTTGTAAAAGGTAATTTCGTTTCGGAGACGCTTTTGGCTGTTTCTGTTTTCCGAAAATGTATTTATTAAATAATATTCCGAAGTCAAATGAGCTTTTTCGTTTTTAATCAAATTATGTGGAAGTAGATTTTAATTTCATGGAAAATAACTCCCGAAGCATTTTTTCCTCCAATATGCAACGCCCCTATAGAAGTGATTTATTTATTTATCCCACCCGCTACAAATGCATTTTTTGATCCGAGGTAACCCCTACATATTGTTTTAAATTGCCGTCCCTGTGGAGTATGTATGTTTTTCTGGAACAGCCCTCAGCTTTATTTTGTATTTGAAAAAAAAAAAATTGGGAAATAATTGGAGTCTATTTGTAGGTAACTGAACTATAAACAAAATGTCAGTGTCAATGTTACTTCGTAAAATATTTCGCAATACAGCCGTTTTACAAGCTGTAATACGGTGTGTCAAAACTTATGTCAAAAAGAATTCCTGAGTGGTTTCCTGGCGAACAAAAGAATTTGTAGCAACACTGCAGTTTTGCAGGTGAAAAGGTTCTTGGACCATTCTCCATATTTTAATCTCGATGTCAATGGAGGATGAGCCTGGCACTTTTATTCCTGTTAGGGGTCATATAACCTTTTATGTGTTAGTGGTTCGCCGTAAACCCAAATTTAATACAATTGTGTAAAAACTAAGTTGTACAATTTAAAAAGTAAAAAATATTTCACAGTTATTACTTATTATTACCGTTTTGATGTAAGTTGTTAAACTGGACGACAAAAACAATGTTATGTTACCTTAAAATGATTTTACAAATGGCCATTTTAACAACTATACTAACTATGTCAAAATACAATCTTTAACTCTAAAAATATAATGGAAGTTACAAAAATGCTAAGGGCCAAATGTTGCCAGTCCAAATTGTCGCTAAATATGAGCCCTGCAAATAGTCGTAAATAGACGTATTAAAAGACGTATTAAAAGTTGACAAATTAGATGTCTATTTTAATGCTTTTGAATATCAATTCATCTCGAGTTTAACGATTTTAGCATTAGCTTGAATTACCCAACACACATACATCGCAATAAATAATTCTGCATATGAAATTGAAAATAAGTATAACCATGTGTTAATACTCAAAATATAAAACAACGAAGAAAAATCGTAAGGGTAATACACGTTGACTACTGTACTAACTACAAACAATTTGCAACTATTTGTAAAAATGTGTACAGTTGTTACAATTGCACCTGCTTAACGCTACAGACCCTGTATTTATATCGCTTTCTTCTTTGTAGCTACTACGTTTTTCTTATTAAGTACATGTTCATCTGCTCATCGCGAAATCGGGTATAGTATATAAGCGATCAAATTTAACGCAAGACACCATTTAATTTATAGACATCGAGTAATGCACATCACACCTGTACATATGTAGCATTTCAATTTACAGAAAAAATGTTTGCCTCTCTCGGTATTTGAACACACGGTGCTTCTAATTTACAGTCAATTATATACTCCTGTTCTTACCACTGAACTACAGGGACTTCTTGCAAACATGACATATTTATTACCATTTATTATAATGCACACTAACTTATAACTGAACATATCTGGACGCACCTCGTATCGGTATCCGTAAGAAGTATCTGTGTATAGTCAATCATGTCGCGCATATAAATTAACCTTGCGTGAAAGTACTATATTTTATCAACAGGAAACTAGGATTCCGTCTCAAAACAATTCTATCTCGATCTTTTTATGTGCGGTATATACGTTCGTGCGCGTGACTACCCTAGCTATTGCGTAATAAATATTTAGTTTTAAAAATGTTATAACGTACCAAAAAATATCCGTAGCCTAGTAATTATATCTACATAATGTGACCGGTTCAAATCCCGTTCCGTGCAACTTTTTTTTATGAAATATAATCGGAAGCCGTATATCGATCAATGTTACCTGTAAAAAGGCTAGATAAAAAATGTGATATTTTACGCATGATTCTAGCTTATATACCGACCGTTTTTACTGCTCGTCGAATTGAAACTACTTCACCAAGACTCATTCATATTCATGAGTTAGTACTAGTTTAAATATACTATGGCTGTATATAAGGCTAGTGGTTGGTAGTGTTGTGTTATTCTACAGATTATAGTCCCTCTGCCAGTGTGCCAAGAGGAGAATCCCTCAATGGTACGGCATTATGTCTGGACACTCTCGAATTAATGACAAATTAAGATAATTAAGAATACATACATATCAATTAAATAATGGTATTACTTAACATGACAATATATAATAAAGCGTAAACTATAAGCTTGTTTTTTTTAAATGCTTACGCATAAGTATCGGTACCCATGATATCGGAATAATACACATTTAGTTTGTTGCACAGAGCGGACCTACGGTGCCATTGATTTTGGGTGCAGTAGTCAACGTATTTTATCAAACGCTTTCTATGAATACCGAGTTGGTCCGTAACAATGTAGCGGTATACTTTGTGATTGTAGTGGATTTATCCAACATGCGATTTGTAAATATCTTTAAAATAGACATTTAGCTAAGATAATAGTTTCAATGTTTTTTTAATAATTTAGATCTTTTTAATGTTATACATCGTCAAAGTACCATTCTTGATACATAGTATTGTTCTTAAACGGACATCTGAAGTGATTGTATAAAACGTGTATGACTAAAAGTCAAACAAGAGACCTAAGGGTCTAACCTCGAAGTGCTCGCATGTTCAATAAACAATTACAACAGTAATTTCCTAATATAAATCTGTGTAAAATTGTTTTACACCAGTATCACCATTTGAACAAACTAGGTAGAGTACTATAAGCTAATACATGCAAAATGTTAGAAACTTAGCTCATTCAGATTCGGAGAAGATTTTAAAGGCTTTTCTAAATAACTCATTGTAATAGTGTGACCCACAGGGCAGGTCCCAACTTGAGTCACCATTTGAACAAACTTGGTAGAAGACAATAATCCTACGCTAAATGCAAAGTAAACTACGTCTAGCTCTTGAAGTTGCAGAGAAAAGTTCTTTTATAGCTATTGCTATAACTATGTAACACTGTGACACACGGGAGCGAATTAAATTTACCCGAGAGTTATCAATTCAACATACTTAGTAGAGAATCGTTAGCTTATGCTACATGCAAATATATACTCTAGTTCTTGTAGTTTTAGAGAAGACTGTGTTTAAAGATGTTTAATATAACCACTTGGATGGAACCAAAAATAACCCTGCCTGGGGTCACCATTTTAACATGTGTGGTAGGCGACTATACGCTTATATTACATGCAAAACATTAGACGTCTAGCTCTTGTAGTTTCATAAATTCTTCGCAAAAAAAAAGACCTATATAACTCTATGTAAATATGCGGCCCGTGGGGCGGGGCCAAATATGACTATAGAGTCACCATTTTAACAAATCATGTAGCGTACTATAGGCTTATGAAATATGAAAAACAACAACAAGTGGCACTGTTATCATGGATGTTTTTCCATAACATGGTACAAGTAATAATTTGACACCTGAGATGGTAGCAAAAGAAATGTCTGGCTCACGGCTTACATGGGGATGGTAGTGTTTCAGTACACACACGTTATTGCTATCTGTTTTAATACAACTTACATGATGATTGTGCAGCCGCTATTGCCATAGTCAATCCTCCGTACATTGGAGTAGGTCCACCAAGTTTTAGTTTTTCTGTAAACAGTACGTGTTTATTTAATATATGTATATATAAAGAGGTAAACTTGGCAACTATTTTGGAAAATTCTTTATGAAATATTCTTTACAATATTCCCATTTCTGACTTTAAATACAGTCTCCGTAAACGTAAGATGTACATGTAACGTAACAGTCATTGGAAATATATTCAACTTGGAAAGTAAAGATAAACTGCTACGATTTTTCTGAAGAAAATATACCATCTGGTTTGCATTCGCTAATTGTACAAAACAAGAAATAGTTGTATCTAGTTACATTATGAATTCGTTACATTGGTGGTAGTTTTGTAACAATAAATTAAATAAAAGAAATGATATTTTAAGATGTTTATTATTTTCAAATATGTTGCGTTTATAACAAATCAATTTTAAAGGCGTATATTTTAAAATCAAATATATTTAAAACACTAGATATTTCTTTAAGGAAAAACAGATGTCTGCCCCACACTACACAACCTTGTTAGATACATTTGATAGTGGATAGGGTGCGTTTACTCCTTTCATGAGACTTGCTTCAAGGGAAAAGAGGTACAGTGCGGAGAAGGGTTTTCATGATCTGTCTTGGTGACCTTGACCTTTTACCTACTGACGTTAAAAAGATCATCGTCTGAAAACATGTAGACAACCCATGATGTTTCATGAGATTTGCTTCAGAACAAGAGGAGTCACAGTGCAGACATGGTGTTTCATTATCGGGTCACGTTGACCTCAAAATCACAAGGAGTCATTTTTACTCATAACATTTGCTACAGGGAAATAGAAGTGGCCTTCGCCTTTGACCATTTGACATCATAATATGGATTATCCATCGATACAAGCAGTCCGCCCATGAGATTTGCTTTAGGAAAAATGGACTTACAGTGTAGAAAATGTTTTTCATGATCAGGTCAAGGTGACCTTTGACCTACTGACATCAAAATCTAGAGATGTCAGTATCTCGCCACAGGCAGTCAGCCCATTAAGTTGTATGAGATTTGCTTTAGGGAAAGTGGAGTTACAGTGAGGTCACGGGTATTTATAAACGGGTCATAGTGACCTTGAAATTTGAATTACTGACCTCATAAAATTATATATGGACATCTAGACAGCATAGCGATGTACAACGTTTCATCAAAATCCAACATGCCGTTTAGGAGGAGTAGCGCAGACAAGATCTGTAACGGACGGGTCACGGTGAATTTGACCTTTGATCTACTAATACCTAAACTCAGTAAGGCCATATTATCACCAAAGGCGTGATGAAATTTGCTTCATGGGGAGAGGAATTACAGTGAGGACAAAGTTTCTCATTATCGGGTCATGGCGACCTGGACCTTAGACCTACCGACCTCATAATTAGATATAGCTATTTAGTCATCACTTTGACGTTTCGTACACAGTTTCGTCAACACACAACAAGGCCTTTAGGAGGAATAGATAAACTTGACATTTGACCTACTGACTTCGAAGTCAATATGGGTCATCCTCTCACGACAGTCTATCCGTGAAGTTTGATCTGTTCAAGGTGTATGTATGTAATATGTTTAATATGAAAACAAATTAAACAGTAAGGTAATAACTTATGTTTCATACATATACATTGTCATCACCTTACAACTAATACATTTTTGTTTTATTGCTTGTGAACAATCATTTAGTTTCGTAATAGGTAACAACATCCTACCACTAAGGCACATTACAATCGTTGAACTACTATGTAATGTCAATACGGTGAAATCGTTCAATATTTTGTTTGAGAAGAAGGGTATACATACGAACCAACTGATGTTAATCTGTTAACCTTAACTTACGCTGGCTGTCAATACAAGAACAATGCCAAATATCTACTAGTTTTAATTTTAAAAGGAAGAAACTTCGGCCAACGTATTTGTTCTTTGTTTGTTTAAAGAAAGTTATTCTCACATTAAAATCGGTACATATTTTTAATAAAATGATTTGATTATCTTCATAAGTACGAGTAAGTTATCACTGTTTAACAGAGTCTATACAGATGGTGAAAAGTAATTTTCCACCGTGGCAAGTACGTTTCCACAGTGACATTCTATAAAGATGCCGTTAACCGGAAGTGAACAAATGCAGGTTATCCATTTACAAATTGTATCGGATGGAACTGCATAGTATTGATCATAATCGGTGTAGATTGTGTTGCAGTTTAGATAGTTTAATTCATCTTACATAATATCATATCAAATATATAATATTTCACTGATGTATGAAGCCAGTTATTGTTAGGTGGTCGAAAATTAAGACTCTAGCGTTAATTTAAATATACCAATAGGATATCAACAAAACGTCAGTCTTTATAAAAGAAGTAGATATAAAGGTCGAACCGGAAATTAGCATTCAAGGACCACAGTCAACCAAAGGCACACATAGAAACAAACAACAATTATAAAGATCACTAAAAGGCAAGACACAACATCACACTCTACAAGAGCTGTCAGAGGACAGCGTAGCTCGACTATTTTGAATTTTCAGAGAACAAGAAATGATACACCCGGCATACCATCAGAAAACAAAAAGTAAAATCAAAGGGGCGAGCTGGATATGTCAAGAAGGAAAACATTGGAATTTTCATTAAATCAGGGCCCACATTTTTCTGTGATGACACGGAGGTAATTTCATAATAACCCTTTCAAAGGATACATAATACAAATGTTATAAGTTGAAAATTTGAAGAAAATATGTTAAAAGTATTAGATAAATGCATTTGACTTTTGACCCATTTGTGATCTTGACCTTTCATCCAATGATCTTGAATTCAATAGAAACGATCATGGTCCAATTTATAATAAAGTATGTAAGTTTGATGATGATTGGATAACAAATGTTGAAGTTACTCACATGTTAAGGAATGCGGACTTTAAACATTTACCTGATGCTAAGAGCCTATCAACATATAAATGCAATTTGTGACCATGAACTTAGACATATAGACCCCATAAGATCCTTCGAACAGTCGAGATAAAAATATCAAATTATTTGTAAAGTTTGACCCAGGAGCTAGGTCCACAAAGGTGAGGAAGAAGCCTAGGGTCTATGCTGGTTGGATTATGTTCCGGGGGATGTCACCAGGGGTGGGGAAGGAGAGCAGGGTATATGCTGGTTGGATGGTTGTATCCGTCTGTTCATGCCCTGTAAGTGTATATATGGTAATAGGGTAGGAATCTGAATGGTTTCCAAATTATGACCCAGAGGCTATGTTCCCAGGGTTGGGGAAGGAGATCGGGGTCTATATTGGTTTGGTGGTTATATCTGTCTGTTCATGCCCAGTAACTGTATATATGGTTATAGGATGGGGATCTCAACGGTTTACAAGTTATGATCCAGGGGCTATGTCACCAGGGGTGGGGAAGGAGTACAGGGTCTATGCTGGTTGGGTGGTTGTATCCGTCTGTTCATGCCCAGTAAGTGTATATATGGTTATAGGGTAAGGATCTCAATGGTTTCGAAGTTATGACCGAGGGGCTATGTCCCCAGGGGTGGGGCAGGAGACCGGGGTCTATGCTGGTTGGGTGGTTATATATGTCTGTTCATGCCCAGTAAGTTTATATATGGTTATAGGGTGGGATCTCAACGGTTACTAATTTATGACTCAGTGGGCCCACCCATACCCTCATATTTCACCCCCTGTGACCCCCGCGGCGGATCCAATTCTGAACCCAGGGTCACCATTTGAGCAAACTTGGTAGAAGACTACTAGATGATGCTACATACAAAATATCTAAGCTGCAGCACTTTTTGTTTTCCTATATACTTCTATGTAAAATTGACATTGTTTACCCATTCAGCGGCCATAATTTTGTCAAAATGAATGGAAGAGTTATGCGGATTGTTGGATGAGATACAGAATTTGATGTGAAACATTAGTTTAAAATTTTAATGCAATAACTTCATGTAGTTTCGAAGTTATAAATCTATTGCACAAAAACATTAAGGTAAAGACAAGACAATCAAAGGGCTATAACTTTGTCAAAATGAAACACAGAATTATGGGGATTATGGGATTAGGTGCAGAATTCGATGGGAAACATTAGTATAAAGTTGTAATGCAATAGCTGTAGTAATATTGAAGTTATAAATATATTGCACAAAACCTTTAAGGTGAAACTGGGGACGCCGACGCCGTGGTGAGTAGGATAGCTCTCACTATTCTTCGAATAGTCGAGCTAAAAATGGTTGACAATAGGGCTACCACCTTGGAACGGTCAGTGGCAACAAGGGCCGCTGGGGGCATAAAACAATGTTTTATTCTCTTGTTGCTCTGGCTTCTGTCAAGTCACTCAGTACCTTCTTCATGGCTTTCTAGGCTATTGTTTTTTGCATTTATATATACACATGCATATTTGTGTTATATTGCCTATTAATGCTGCCTTGTTGGTTAGAGAATAGTTCATGACGGGAATTTCTTTATTTACACTGTCCCGTTTTACTGGGATGACAGTAGGGTAAGTGTGAGGTTTGGTGACCCTAGAACCTGGTTTAAACTCCAGCAACCTATATTGCCAATGACCATTCCAAGGCGGTAGCCCTATTGTCAACCCTTTTGTGATTGTGATGTCTTAGTTGACCTTTTATTCATCTTTAAATTTTTTCTTTGTTTCTTTGATGTTTGTGGTTGGCTGTCGTCCTTGAATGCTACTTTTTCTGTTCGATTTTTATATCTTTATTTAGGGTGCACCAATCCTGACACTTACCATATTGTCATTCCAATAAAACGTGACAGTGTCAATAAGGATATTCCCGCCAGGTTATATTCTCTAACAAACAATACAGCATACAGGCAACAATATAAGGATAACACATAAATGATCATGTAAATATGAATATAAAAACACAAAGGCCTAGAAAGCCACAAAGCAAGTAATCAATTACTTGGCAGAAACCTGCGCAACAAGAGAACAAACCATTAAGGGTACCACAAGACAAGATTTATGACAAGCATCAGACGCTACCGTCCTTTGAGAATTTAGGTAGATGTCATCATAGGGTCCACAATCTGTCCTGTCATCGCACAGTCAATGAGGAAAGCATAGTGGCAAGCTGCAAATGGGTCAACTTAACATGATGTACGTTGCAACATGAACCTGTTTTGATAAACGCTTTAACAAGTTTAATAAAGATTGTATGAACGTGATTATGATCAAGTATCTTACAAAGTTTGTAAATCACATCACCATAGAACTCAGATTGTGCTATTCCATGTCGCAGAAGTGATCTTAAATTATTTTTATATTTTGAAAGAAGATCAGGGTTACAAAAAAAATATTTTGCAAAGGTTTATCGAAGTTTATGGTAACTGTATCCCTGATGGAGTGGCTTCTTAGTTATACACAGATTACGAACATTAAAGTCCTTAACTCGACTACAAGCTCTAGAAAAAGGAATAAGTTGAGAAACACAGACACCATAAGAAGTAGCTCGGGAAACATCCCCATCTGAGTGAGGTTAATTGAACATACCAAAATTAAAATCATCTCTCTTGTCATAGATTTTATTTATTTTCCATTTTCAGTAGAGATATGTAAATCACGAAAAGGAGTGACAGTATCAGCAATGTTAGCTTTGTTGAGTCGAAGAACTTTGGGATAGATAGTACTAACCATAGTAGAACAGAAAAGATTGTCAATGTTCAATATGTCATTCAGATACCGAGAGGTGTCATTACTTTTTTGTCAATTAAGCAATAAAGGATATTAGACAATTCACAGATAAAAATGTAAACGTTATTTGAATCATGTGTACACCGACTGTTTAACAGTTAAAGGTGGGTAGTAATGTGAAAGACTATGATGCATAAATATGAAGATTATATTTGAAGTATTCGAGAGAGTGAAAACTCCTCTTGTTCGAATATTATGGTGAAGTTGATCTCTTTATTTGAAGTAATACAATTACCAAACGCTTGTCGAATCCTGTTGAAATCCTTCGTAAGTCTATGTACTACTCTTGTGTCGTGTCCGAATGTGACCAATGCCACATTGTCTTCCTTCATTTCTGTTGGATTATTCTCTAAACCTGCAGTAAAAGCGACAGCAGGTGTTAAAGACCAGCATTAACAATTTATTTTATAATTTTAAATGTGATGGATGAATGCTTCTAAACGCTTATAATATCAAATTAAAGGAATGTAAAGAATAAATGTGTATTGGTACTGATATAAATAATTTCGTAAATAATGAATTGATTACCACTGAGATAGTCGGAAACAAATGTTTCGGCTTGCTCCCACGCCTCTTCGTTCACCATGCTTGCCGATATGTCAATACATATGACGTTGTGTACTCCATCAAACTCTCGCAAATCCCTGGAAGCTAAAAGCATACATGTGACTTATTCATAACTTTGACTGACACACCAAATACCGTACAACAATCATCACGTGCAGTTAAGATCCGACAATCATGCACATGATAACATTATTGTAGTTCTACAAAAAATATGACAAGGCTTCAGCATACCGGGCGAAAGGTCAGTTTCATGAGCATATTCGAAAGATACGTTTGTCGAATCTGATGTGTCGGGATAGACATTCAGTACATTGAACAAAGCCTGCACACCATGTATATTGAAAGCATAAAAGCAGCAAGATAAAACAATAGTCTTACACAACAGATGACAACATATCTACTATAATAGAACAGTGAAAACATGAAACAAAATGAAGGAAAAACAAAAATTAAGAAAACCCAAATTGAAATTACAAATATTCCAATAAAAGTTTCATTAAAGCATTCATCATGAGAGATAGGGAAATGACTATGTAACAATACAGAAATAGATATATAACGAGTTGTATAAGACATAGCATGTATAAGGTCAAAATCAAGGCAAGTTTGAGATGGGCTTTGACAGTTGGGCAGGCCAAGAATCAAGGCAATATTTGCAGGCTAAGACCTGTTGATTTTAAGATATAACGCTCAAAATGGCTTAAGAAATTCTTTAACCAGAACTTTAACCAAATAAAATGAGCTGTTTTTTCTTTAAGATCAATGTCACTGGTGAGTGGAACTTAATAAGATAATTAGGACCCCCAGTGAATGTATTTGCATAATATTAAAGTAATATCTTTAGATTTAGAGTTATATATCTCTTTAAAATCACTAAAACTGCGACCAAGAAAATGGATAGCTGGGTATGATTATGATTCATGTGATATGGGATTACCATAATGATGGTCCATACAACCTTGTAAAGCAATATCTTAAACGGTTTAAGATATATAAAAAATCAATCTTTAGCCAAGTGTTCTCATTTAAAACCGTTTTTTAAATGATATACAGATTGAAAACAAAAAAATAACTGTAAGTAAGCGTTACAACAAAGCAACTACAATAATTAAACTAATTAAAGGTAACATAGGTCAACTACATTGATGCATGAGCAGACATTTTATTATTAAATTAAAGCGCATTACGAATTTGTATTAACATATATAGGTAATGTCTTTTTTTTTAAAAAAACAACAACAAACAAACTAGTTATTCAAATTGTTGATCATCTTTCGTAACTTAAAGCCAACAACGAGATTATTTGTTACATTACATACCAGATTCACGTTCTTGTTTGCCAGTGACATCCCAGTAGTTTTCATGAGACAGCTTGTACAGTTTGTCAGTTTGTTCTATTACCATCTCTGTAAGACACGTCGTAAATGGTCAACTAATGATACTATAGGTCACTAGTATGTAAAATAAAAATATGGTAAACTCACGAATGCAACTAATTTTTATAATGCGTCCTACTCAAATTGTATCTCCAATCAATGAGGTCGCCATTTTAAAACTTCCGGTCTCGTTTGTGATTAGCTCAATATCTCAATATCCCTCTCATCCAAAGCCGTGATTTAACAGTAGAAAGTCAAAAAGAAAATTATGAACAAACATAAAAAAAATAAAGTATGTTTACGTTAAATGGAGGATTTCGATCGATTTTGATACAAAGTAGATTACGTTATTTTTAGTAGAAACATTCGCAACATCTTTATATAACCCCATCGACGGAAGGACCGGCATTTACCGGTATTGTATGAATATAGTATACAAAGGCAGGTTATTCATGCTGACAGTTTAAAAGGATACATTAAAACTACAGCTCCCGGTGATGAGTTTCTTAGTTCTCTGTGCATTTTGAACTGGGTTTGACATGTCCGAAGGCAAAGAGAGCTTATGCGAGTTGTCAGTCGCCCGTCGTTAACTTTTGCTTTGTTAGCAAAACATGGACTTCATTATTAATCGGATCCTAAGAAACTTTGTCAGTGTCTTTATATCAATGAAAGCTCGGACAAGTTAAAAAATCAGTTAGATTGGATTAGTAATACCACAGTTATGGCCCTTGTTTTGCTGAAAAATGCCATATTAATCATTGTAAACATTCTAGCACCTTCATTTTGTATTTGATCTTTACGAAACTTGTACATGTTGTTGATAGGATGAAAGCTCGGACAAGTTCGAAACACAGCTATTGCGGACCAGAAACACCAAAGTTATGGCCCCTGTAATTACGGGATATGCCTTATTTAGCCTTGTGAACACTCTAGCATCTCCATTTTGCATTTGCTATTTACACAATTTTGCCTGTTCCTTTATATCAATGAATGCTTGGACATCTTTTTCGCTGAAACATCTTTTTCGCTGAAACTACAATTAACGAAATGTTTAGGGTAAGTGTGAGGTTTGGTGCACCCTAGAGCCGGTTTAAACCCCCAGTGGCCTACTTTGCCACTGACCGTTCCAAGGCGGTAGCCCTATTGTCAACCATTTTGTGTTTGTGATGTCGTTTGCATTTAGTATTGTTTTTGCCTTCTTGTTTGTCTGTTTGCGTGTTTGTTTCTGTGTTTTGTGGTTGCCTGTCCTCCTTGAATGCTACTTTCCCTGTCCGATCTTTTTATATTTCTTTTTACTATTTTGAATTTACCTTAAAAA
This sequence comes from Cyrtodaria siliqua, assembly GCA_037043455.1. Taxonomy (NCBI): domain Eukaryota; kingdom Metazoa; phylum Mollusca; class Bivalvia; order Adapedonta; family Hiatellidae; genus Cyrtodaria; species Cyrtodaria siliqua. The sequence goes on along the minus strand of JAWPHD010008526.1, from coordinate 22,880 downwards.
AGAGTATGATAATGAACTTATGGTCCATTATCATACTCCAGGTAAGGCCATCAATTATACGCTACAGCTTATGGTTCTCTACTAAGTTTGTTCAAATGATGACCCAGGTGTCAAATTTAGCTCCGCCCTAGGATTCACATGTTTTTATAGACTTCTATAAGGAAAATCTACCATAAGCTTATGGTCCTCTAACAAGTTTGTTCAAAGATTGACCCTAAGGTCAAATTTGACAGCAAGTAGAGCGATTCAGGTCCTCTTGGGCCTCTTGTTCTGACATCGCGTCCGAGAGTAGATTTTTATTTCAATAACATGGACTAAACATATTTTTTGGAAACGGAATGGACCTAATAGACAGAAAAAGCAACACTGATTAAGATTGGTTTGTTTTTCGAAAATGACATAATAGAAAATATGTAAAGAATAACACAACAAACATGAGAAATTCGCCAGACTAATACACAACATTTAACATTAAAAGCAAGTTAAATGTAAAATAAATTACAGAAGTTTTAGAGCATCTAGTAGAAAAATGCATTGACTTTCATAGCCTTATAGTCTTTAATTCAGATATTTTTAGAAGAGCTACGATGGGTAACAGTATGACACATAATAATAATACTTTTAATTAATACTTGTGTTTTTCAATACTTAACTGAACTCATTCGAACGCTACGTTGGCGCTGACTCTTTCTACTAGGCATACTAAGCAATACTGGGAAAGGTATGTTGAGGGAGACCCCACTGGCATTGGAAGAAAACATTTTGAGATAATACACCTTTAAAATCTCTCTCCTTCAAACCATTATTTCCATGCATGGTAGATGCAGGGCCTGTATGCGGGGAATATGACACTACTGTACTTACGATGTATTGTATTGAAACAATTTGTCCAGGTAAGGCCATCAATTATACGCTGCAGTTATCACTTTTGCCTAGGCTTATATTGACGGAATGCGAGAGACCTGCGATACGGCATACACTTCTACATTGCAAACAGACATTAAATATCCATGTTTTACTGAAATACTATATCTTTTATATCACTGGAAAGCCAATTAAATAACCATTCTAATGATGTAATGTTACTAGCTCATCTGAGCCGAAGGCTCAAATGTGAGCTATTGGGATCACTCGTCGTCTGTCCGTTCGTCGTCCGTCCGGCGTAAACATTTGCTTCAAACGAGTTTTCAGAAACCGCGCAAACCAATTTTGATCACATTTCACATGAATGATACTGAAGTCAATGCCATTCAAAGTTGTACAAATTAGGTCAATGCGCCTTTCAATATGGCTGCCATTGCTACATATAGTCAAAACCTTCAAACGTCTTCTTATCAAGAACCACTGAAAATATTTCGACAGCGTTTCTTTATAAATGAATGCTAAACTCGAGACTAGAAAAGTTGTACAAATGAAGTCCCCAGCATCAAAAATGAGTGCATCCCGGGGGGTCCAAAGTTAAAGATCTTCAACTTCAACTGAACAAAGCTAATATGTCTAATACTAACGCTTCTTTTCTTGATTTACATCTCTCCATTGAAAATGGTGAAATAATTAGCGAAATATATCACAAGAGAGATGATTTTAATTTTGACATTGTTAATTATCCCCATATAGATGGGGATGTTCCCCGAGCAACTTCTTATGGGGTCTATGTGTCTCAACTTTTTCGTTTTTCTAGAGCTTGTACTCGAGTTGAGGACTTTAATATTCGTAATCTTTGTATAACGAAACAGCTACTCCATCAGGATTACCATTACCATACACTTCGTAAAACCTTTGAAAAATGTTATTAAGAAAAATGGTTTCCTCTTTGATTGTGCGATGACTGGACAGGCTGTGGACCATATGATGACGTCTTCCTAAAGCCCAAAAGGACGGTGACGTTTGATGTTTGTCTGCAGTGGTTTATTCTCTTGTCATTGAGTACCTTCTTTGTGGCTTTCTATGCTATTGTTTTTTTTGTATTTTTATTTACACGAGCATCTTTGTGTTTTACTTGTATTGCCTATTAATACTGCCTTGTTGGTTAGAGAACAGTTCGTGGCGAGGATTTCTTTATTTACACTGTCCCGTTTTATTGGGTTGACAGTAGGGTAAGTTTGAGGTTTGGTGCATCCTAGAACCTGGTTTAAACCCCCAGCGTCCTTTTTTCCCACTGACCAACCCTTTTGTGTTTGTGATGTTATATTTGGCCTTTTATTCATCTTTAAATGTGTTCTTTGTTTCTGTGTGTGTTTGTGGTTGACTGTCGACCGACCTTGAATGCTGCTTTTCCTGTTCGATTTTTATATCTATATTTATATATAGAGATTCTGCATGTTTGAATAGACTTATAAAGGGAAAAACTTAAAAACTATTCTCCTCAGAAACCGCTTTGCCGTTTCACCAAATTTCACATGGATGATATTGAGGTCTGTGACTTTCAAAGTTATAGCTAGTCCACACTTCATTTTGTCCTGCTGTACCGTTATTCGCCTTTGTCTATCAGGGTGGGGGTACTATGTGTGGAGGGACTATACTCCTTAGAGTTACACACACACACACACAAACACGCACACACTCGAAGTTATACAAGTGAGGTCAATTTGGCATCCAATATGGCCGCCATTACCATATATGGTCAAAACCTTAACACATCCTCTCAAGAACCAATGAAGAGATTTAACCACGTTTTCTTTCTTAATGGTCACCAACCACTAAACTATAAAAGTTGTACAAATGAAGTCCCCGCGTCAAAACATGGCTGCGATCCAGGACTCCACATTTTGTATATAGAGATTTTTCATTTCTCCTTTCATACTTTTTTGCATAGACTTATTTAAGGAAACACTTAAAATATTATTTTCAGAAACTACAGGAATCAGAGGTTTAATATTTAGCATTTACTGTATTAATTATTATGGTCATCTATCAATGTTTTTTCAAATGGTGACCCTAGGGTCAAATTTGGTCCCACCCCAGAGGTCACATGTTTTAAGACGTTCCTCCCTGTAACAACAGTTATACACTAACTGAGCATGAACAGATGGATTACACCATCCAGTCAGCATCAGCCTCGGGGTTTGTTCCCATCCTTGTGAACACAGCGCTTGGATCATAACTTGGAATATGTTAAGATAACAACCCTATAACCATATATACACTTATTGGGCATGAACAGATGGATTCAACCATCCTATCAGCATCAGCCTAGGTCTACAACCCTGGATAAATATCCTTTGTATCATAACTTGAAAATAGTTACCCTATAACCTTATATACACTTAACAAGCATGAACAGAAGGATACAACCATCCAGCAAGCGTTTTCCCCGGGGTCCATCCCCACCTCTTCATCATAACTTAGAAACAGTTGAGATCCTCACCCTATAACCGTATATACACTGGTTGGCTTGAACGTTTTTGGTTGGGCTTGAACGTTTTAAGGCGGGCGCGGGAATTCGCGATGGCGCGCTATCGACTGCAAGTCTGTTTTGAAATTAAAAGCTTGTTTGACAATTTGTTCATATTTGCAGAGAACATCAGGTGAGCAATTCAGGGCGAATTTGGCCCTCTAGTTTCAAATAACGTTGAGATAAATAGGCAAGATAACGGTGTAGAAAAGAAATATAACGCCTTTTTGTTTACGAAAATCACGGTGTCTCTTTTTTTTATCATAGTACAACAGGTACTGTTATGTATGAAATATTTAAATTATTTATATGATGAGAAAGTCAAGCAAATCATCTTTCGCGTGATGCTATTTTATTTCGAATAACGGTTAAATAAACGGGAGAGATTGCGAGTTTGAAATAATACACAATTTAATTAATATTTAAATGATAAAGTTATCTGGCCTTGCTTGGAGGGTCAAGGTCACATCCACATTTGCTTTGTCACGTTGCATGTATCACTCAAGATACAACTAGAAGCAAAGTTTAAAAGGTCTAGTGCATATACTCGTAGTTTGTGAAAAAGCGACCTAAACGCAAAAGTTGAAGGTAAAAGTTATAAGGTTATCTGCCCTTTGCATGAAGGGTCAAGGTCACATCCACATTTGCGTTGGCACGTTGCGATGTACCACCCAAGATACAACTATAAGCAACGTTTGAAAGGTTAAGTGCATAGAGTTTGTGAAAAGTGACCTAAATGCAAAAGTTGAAGGTAAAAATGATTAAAACTTTGAGGAAAACCCGTCAGGTTAATACAAGTCAATATGAAACTACTGCGAAGTGTTGTAATTTCCCGCGCAGAACATATTTTTTTCTAATGCACTTCGTTTTAATATAGCAATCAAACGATATTTTTTCAGATCTCGACGGGATTGTGATTCATGTGGCTAGCCTGAACGGGTCATCTCGCTCTTCGGTAAGCTTCGGTTGTTCAATGTTGGATGTTGGGATTGTGAGACTTTACACGCGCCGTGTTGTGTTGAATGAAAACTTTTGGATATTGACAGTTTATTATAGTTTGTGTGTTATTTAGTGTGAATTTTATTTTTATACTGCGTATGCATGCTCTAGTTTTGTCATATTTCAGGAGTTAGATGGAAAACGGGTGAGTTCATATTGACCTACTTATTTTATTTACGTGTGTGTAGAATTATTTCTCACATATAAAAGAGTATGAGAGTGGACCTTTGGAAACGGCCAAACACAACACATACGAAATATTGCAGTCTCGGTATGATTGAAATATGCTAGCTACCGCTCACGCCCTCTAGCCAAGTACATGCCTTGGTCAAATAAGTCGTAGGTTTACCTGTATACTGGCATAGCATTTGGTTACAAACAGTATTGTTGTGGTTTTTAACCCGTACAACCCACATTGTTTAACTGTCTGCACACTCTCTTTGCACACTACCATGAAGAATGAGAAAGATGAATGTGAGATAAGTGCTTATGTTACATGTTGTGTAGTCAAAAGTGTTTTATGTTAGATCTACCTATAATTGTGTTTACATGTATATTGACCTTTGACCTAGCCCTGTGTATGACCCTGATGTATAGCTTGCCCTATATAATAATCTCTCAGGAAAAGTTAGTTAATTTTTTTCAGAATTTTGACGTCGAGTCATTCTTTTTCGCGTTATTATTCTTTTTCGCGCTATTCTGAACTGCGGATCGAATAATATATTCAGAGATTTGGGATTATCAGACATTAGTATACAGAGTTGTGAAATCATGCATTGCATTTGATTCATGTATGATTTTTGATTGTATTAAACTTTAAATTAAGTTTCTCTTATAACAGATTAGAAGCTTTTAGGTAGAGAAAATATTTTATTCTGATTCAGAATTAAATTGTTAAAATTTCAGAGACAGTAATTAATTTATTGAATTTCAGATTAGCTGTTATTAAACTGAATTACATTTCAGATTATTAGCATTACAGGAAGTGTAAGCAGAGGCTGAAGCTCTGTGATGACAGGTTAAAGCTGTTTTCATAGTATTAAAACTGTATCATTACTATTAAAGCTGTGTGAATATGTTCAGAAGATTAAAGCTGGTGTGTTGTGCAGTTGTAATGCAAAGTGTTCATGTTAGAGCTGCTGTTGAAGTTTAAAGCTGTATTGCCCAACTTTAGTTACGTTGTTTGACTTAATAGTGTAGTTGTTTATCAGTTATACAGTTGTCAACTATAGTGAAGGTTAAACATGTTTACTGAATGTGTTTACTGTATACATATTTAAAGCTGATCAGTCCTCATTGAAGTGAACTGATATGTGTTTACTTTTCAGTATTTCAGTATTTTCAGTATTTCTGTATTTCAGTATTTTGTGAATTGTATTAATACTTGTTTGTGAATATGCAGTGTAAAACTGTCTAGTCATTGTATATAGTGAATTATTTGACATTTTATTTCAGTACTTTGTATTTTGCTTCTTCCTTTTGAAATTAGGAATCATGGACAAGGCAGTTGATCTTCCCAAAGCACATGGTGTGGAGGACTATGATGCTACACATGGGAAGATAAAATTAGCTGACAGTGATTTTTATATGATGATAAAGGCTCTTAGAAGTAATAATGCTTAAGTCCTGAAGCAGGAGAAGTATGATATTCTGGCGTCATCTAAATACGAAACCAGTTCACACAAAACCCCTGTCAGAAATGTATTGTTTGATTTTCAGGAACCAATCGCATCACCTGTCTTATATTGAAAACCCTTAGAGTTTTCAACACCCCTCGTGGGTGCAAACCGTGACTTAGGTGAAAAACCAAAAGAGAGGAAACCTACTCAGACTCATGCAGTTTCAGGGAATAATGTTTCCATGAGTACTCCTTACTCACAATTACACAAACTACCTTTGTTTTCAGGTCATGAGACCAAATACGGGTGAAATAAAGTTTTGAATTTAAATGTTTATGCAATGACCCTTCATTAACAGAACACCAGATATTGCATGCAGCCATAATGTTCCTTTGAGACACTGCTAGACATATGTTAAAACCACTTGGAGAAACAGCTACTAGCAAGGATATTTTACAGAAACTTGACACTTTGTATGGGAATGTTTCTACCAATGAAAATGTCATGCAACGATTTTATACAGCTGTCCAGCATGATGTGGAATCAGTTACATCTTTTGGTTGTAGGCTGGATACCGTAATGCAGATTGCTTTGATACAGGACATGTTATAATAAACGTATTTCAAAGAATGACATGTTTTGTTCTAAGTTTTGAACAGGATTACGTGATGAGAATTTGAAGTATGACACTAGGTCAGTGGAGCAGGGGTTGTCTCTTTCAAGTAGCAACAGATTCCTCACTGTGTCATCGAGTGTACCATCTCATACTTATGTCTAACATAATCCAGTTTCAGCATCTGATCCATCAAGCAAATTAGACAAGATTGCTGACCAAATGTCGAAGCTCATGGAAAAGCGTCAACAGCTGGAGGTGAAAGTAGACAAGACGACTCAAAGCTACCAACCAACAAAGTTCTTTTTCAGGATACAACGATAGACGTCGTGGCAGAAGTTATCGTGGTTCTTCTGAACCCAGGAGAGCTCATGATAGTAATAGTTGTCAATCACGAGGAGACGAACGCTGGGGGATTGCTGGAGAAATCCATACCATTTTTGCAGATGGAGGAACTAAACTACCTTTCTCTGGATGCATTGAAGCTGAGATCTGTTCGCATTCCTGTTCGAGTGTGTAATCTGTCTGATCATCATATAAAGATTTTGCCAAAGTCAGTGATTTGTGCATTGAACGAAGTCAGTGTCATTGACAGTTGGAAACCAGAGCCATTTGTGTCTCAGCCCAAGAGCAGTGGTAAAGGTTTTTCCATTGGAGATCTTTTTGTTCAGATCAATAAGGAGAACCTTACACAAGAGCAACTTAATATGTAAAGACATGTTATTGGTTCTTGGGATCATTTGTTTTCCAAGTCAGTAGTTGACTTAGGAAAGACAGATACTGTTGAACACCGTATTCATTTTACAGATGATAGTTCATTTAAGCAACATTTTAGGCGAATACCTTCAGGTTTGTTTGAAGAGGTTAGACATCATCTTAAGGAAATGAAAAAAGCTGGAGCAATACGAAAGTCGACGAGTACGACGAGTTTAATATAGTCTTTGTTAGGAAAAATGATGGTTCTCTTCGCTTCTGTATTGACTTTAGACAGCTCAATGCAATGACTATACGGGCTGCATACTCTCTTCCTCGTATATATCACTCTTGATAGTCTCATTGTTGCCAAATACTTCGGTAAACTCGACCTTCGTTCAGGTTACTGGCAGGTCGAGATTGCTGAAGAAAACCCTTTTTTTCAGTTGGACCCTTAGGGTTCTTCGAGTGCAACAGAATGGCCTTTGGCCTGACCAACGCACCTGCCACGTTTCAACGTCTGATGGAAACGTGTATGGGCGAAATTAACATCAAAGAGTGTTTGATGTTCTTGGTCGATATTCTGAAATTTTCAAAGACCTTTGAGGAACATATCGAAAGATTTGAGGGTGTATTTGAACGTCTGGCTAAGTACGACCTGAAGTTCAAACCATCCAAGTGTGTGTTACTTACCTTTGGCATGTGGTTTCCGAAGGTGTATTGAGACTTACCCTGAAAAGATCTCAGCGTTTACAACTTGGCCCATTTCTACCTCATTGAAGACTCTCAGATATTTCCTTTGATTTTCTGGGTATTAACGCCGTTTTGTTAAGGATTACACCACGGTTGTTAAGCCGCTGAATGACCTCTAACAATAGGCCATCCCACACTGGACTCTGGACTTGCCAAATCTAAATGGAAATGGGGTGAATCTCAAGAGAAAGCTTTCAATACCATTATTGGATTGTTTAAAGTGAACGCAACAACCCAGCGCATAATTTAGAGCTGTTATGCCTCAAATGGGTCCTTACAGACAAGTTCCATGCCTATCTGTATGAGAACAATTTTGAGGTATTGACTGATAACAATCCATTAACGTATGTCACAAGGTGAGCGAAACTGGATGCACAGGTCATCGATGGCTTGCAGCGTTAGCCAACTACAATTATTTTAAGTTAGTATATCAACCTGGTAGGTTAAACGATAATGCAGATTTTTTCTCACGTCCACCACAGCAAACAGAAATGTTTCCTGAGGTAATTAGAGATATCTTCAGCACCGCATTAGCTTCCAGGGAAGTACTCCCACTTATTGAACGTTTGGCCGTCACAGGCAATGCAGAGTTGAGATCTTTGGAATTCGAAGTTTCTTTGAATGCCTAAGACTTCAGCAGCATTGACTGGTGTAAGGAGCAAGCTGCTGATCCAATCATCGATAGGGTTTTGCACTACTGTTATGTTGGACATCGAGGCCGTGACAGAACCTTAACTTTGGTCGAGAGAAGGTTCTTTTGACAGAACATGGAGTCTGACGTAGAGCGAAAGGTTGCTCAATGTAAACGCTGTATTCGACGAAAGACCCCTGCAGTACCTTGTGCCAAACTTGTTCCCATTCAGACAACTCGTCCAAATGGAAATGGTCCAATGGAAATCATTTTACTCGGTATGCCCAAGAATATCCTACCCGGAACCAAACAGCACATACGACAGCTAAAGTGTTATTTGAACATTTTATTTGTTATCCAGCAAAGCTGCACAGTGATCCAGTTCGTAGCTTGTTCCACCGGTTTCTCTCCTCATTATTTGATGTTTGGATGGCATCCTAGGTTATCAATTGATGCTTACCTAGGCGTCAACAATCCATCAAATGAAAATCTTAGTCGAGAAAATCACGTCGCAAAGCTCAGTAAGCGACTAGACTTTGCGTACAAAGTGACACAGTCGCAGAAACATTACGACGTGAGAAATAGAAACTCTAAGCTCGCAGTCGGTGATCGTGTACTAGTGAGGACTGTTGGGTTTAAATGGAAGTATAAGCCATGGATCATCCTAATGAAAACGTACCAGTTTACCAATTTAAGAAGGAAGATGGTAAAGGTACCATTAGAACTTTACATAGGAATCTTCTCCTACTACCTTGGGTCAACTCTGATCGTGTTACTTATTCTAGCCCTACAAGACCGGTTAGAACCACAGCAAAATCCAAACAAGCACACATTCCAGATTCAAGAGAGAGCTCTGAATCTGACGCGGAATCCGAATCATCAAGTGATGATGTTCCTAGATACGTCATTCCTGCGAGACGTGAAACAAGGTCGAGGTCTAGCCTTGTTTCTACAGTATCTGAGGACAGAACGGACTCTTTTGGGAACACATCAAATCACAGTAGTCTAAACAGTCACTGAAGTGTGCACAATGATGAAACAACCTCTGCACGCTTTACATGGTCTAGGAATAGTTCATTCACACGTTCTGCACCTTCTGGATCTGTTCAACAAGATGTGAACGACTTAACCGCTGATATGACTGCTACTAGGGTGGAAACAACGCCCACAAAGTATTCCACCAGTTGTTTCGTATGTCAACACGCAACCGTAATCCGCAAGACAGGTATGGAACTTGGGTTAGAGGTTGTCGGGTGTAGTTATGTTGAACCGTAACTGGTGAGAATGTCACAGACAATTCTGTTTGTGTACCACTTCAGTTATTTTATGATAGGATGTATTTTAACAAGTCTTTTTTTTATTTCAGTTAGCATACACCAACACAGTCACACTTATGTTACTGTATATGTTGTATTAGAATCACTGACTATAGATTGCACTATAAATATATCCTGGTACAATATTATGTATGTGATTTAAATTAATACAGGTTAAAATAATTCATTACACGTCATTGGTTTATTGTATATAACATGGTATCATTTTTCAGCTTAAGTAATTGCTTCAGCTGGATGGCATCCAATAACCATTTACGCTACCTTTATTGACTATACTGTATGTAGTGTTTAACCACTTATAGGATATGTTGTCTGCTTTTTAATTAAGTCCTTTGACTGTTAATTGTGATATGCAGGCTTCATAACAGCTGATCCCAACTCAATTCTATCATATTTATTTCGCTCTTCGGGGCAATTGTTTTATTAGTTACTGGGAGCATACGCCGTACGACATGGGGAAAAAAGACACTCCATGTCCACCGCCATATGCATGCCATCTTCGGGATGGTTAAAACCTTGTACCATTGATTTTATTAATATTGAGTTCTGCTCAACCCGGGGCCAGAGGGCGTGAGCGGTAGCTAGCATATTTCACTACCGCTCATGAACAGTCTCAATCAAACCGAGACTGCAATATTTCGTATGTGTCGTTTTCGGCCGTTTCCAAAGGTCCATTATCATACTCTTTTTTACATAGTTGTTTTGATACATTGATGTGTATGTCTATACTGCAATAACTAGTTGTTAGAGACACTCGTATACTTTAGGGGTTAGGGATTTTACACATGTTTAGATACTATGTCAACTCTGAGTCAAATTTGTCTTTATCTGCCTTTAGCCGTAAGCATTTCTGTTTAAATTTCAATCTTATCATTCACATTATCACCTAGATTTATTCATCCAATATCATTTGACTTTCAAACTGCTTGCATATAATTAAATACAATTCAGATGTTTTATGAATTGTTCATGGTTATTCTACTACAGGTTTTAATATATTTTTGGTGCAATACATTCCGCAATTAGCAATACGTAATTTACTTTGAGCTATTTGCATAATAACTAATACTGATTTTAAAAGTAGATATAAAACTCGAACAGGAAAAGTAGCATTCAAGGACGACCGTCAACCACAAACACACAAAGAAACAACAAACAACTGTATATAAAGATGAATAAAACACAAGATGACATCACAAAGACACAAGGGTTGACAATAGGGCTACCACCTTGGAACGGTCAGTGGCACAAATAGCCGTTGGTGATAGGGTGCACCAAACTTCACACTTACCCTACTGTCATCCCAATAAAACGGGACAATGTAAATAAAGAAATCCCGCCATGAACTATTCTCTAACCAACAAGGCAGCATTAATAGGCAATATAAGTAAAACACAAATATGCTCGTGTTTATATAAATACTAAAAAAACAAAAGCCTAGAAAGCCACAAAGAAGGTACTCAATGACTTGAGGGCACGACAAAACAAGATTGCAGACACACATCAAACGTCAAACGTCACTGTCCTTTTGGACGTCATCATAATGTCAACAGCCTGTCCGGTCATCGCACAATCAAAGAGGAAAGCATAGTGGCGAACTGTAAATGGGTCCACCACCAAGCATGCAGTGCGTTGCAACATGACAGGGTCATAACCTCTTTTGATAAACCTTTTAACAAGTTTAACAAAGATAGTATTAAAGTGATTATGACCAAAGATCTTATGAAGTTTGTAAATCTCATCACCATAGAAGTCAGTTGTGATATTCCTTGTCGCAGAATACATATGAAGTAGCAAAACAAACGGGAATCCACGGGTTATAAGCACATTGCTGAGTCTGTTAAACGCTTAGAGCTAAAATATCGCAAACTATATTAAACGATGTTTCTCATCTCCGATTTATCAGAATTAAATTTAGTGAAGACCTAAAATAATATTTATTAATGTAACAAACACTATTTACAAAAGACACTATCAGAAAACACAATCAAAACATAGTTTGCGTTATACACAAACACAAATGTAATAAAGGGTCATATCAGTCGAACATTTTCAATATAAGAGCTACCATTAAATGTGATCGAATCTGATTTATGATCTGAAGAGTACAATATTTCTTAATCAAAGTCACTGTGAGTCCCTCAAGCCTAATTTTACACATCATTTCTACTTCGACACATCGTTTGCCAAACCTACTTGTCTCTTTGACAGCCTCATTTAAGAAGTTCCTTGCAAACGCTGAGACCTGTGGCAGTGTTATCCAGAATGTCTCCAACATATACCTCTTCAAACCCCAGTCACCAGTTGTGGGCATTTCAGGGGTGAACCTAAAGGTATGTCTCCAACAATGTTCAACCTGTTTAACAATGTAGAAGGTGTGTTTGATAAGAGCAACTGCAATTGGTGACATGGACTTGTTGAATCTTCTATTGAAATATCAACAATCAATTGTGCATGTACATGCATTTCCTATAAGGACAACACATTTTCCAAAAAGCACAACGTTTTGGAATTAGAGAGCATGTGCAACCTCAACATAGTATTTCAAGATTTTCCAAGCACTGGATTTACCTTTTTCAGCAAATGAAGATATTTCATTACATCTAGTAAGAGTAGTAAGAGTGTAAAAAGCAAATAGGTGTCTCGGCTTTATTGCACCATTCCTATGCAATGTCTATGTCTGCTGTATACGTCATAAGTTTAGTGTTGTTTAGCATAATCTGTCACATGCAACACACGCATTATATCAACCTCTTAGTGATTGGATTGAGATCGTCTGAATTCTCTTTGATACAAGGCACATTTTCATCTCTGTTTCGTTGAGTATCTCTACATTATATGGCAACAGATTGATTGCTCAGATTATTAGAGTTCTGATTTTGATTTGCATGATAACTGTCACAGTGTCCGGTATATATTCATCATGGATGATGTATACCCCACTAAACATTCTGTAGATGACTTTCAACAATGTGTAAAGGTATTTGCTACTCGTGCTAACTAAATGTTTTGCAAGTATAATAAGGCGTTTTAGTAATATGTTGTAAGTTGGTGATCTCTAAGGAAAGAAAACTAGTTCTGCCGTATCTGTTTTAAGAGCAACTTGTTATATCGTCTATAAGCTCAGTTATAAACGAGTCCTATTACCTATTTGTTGAGCAATTTCTGTCACACGAGAGCCTTCTATGTAACGTAAGTCAAGCACCAGTAAATCCTCAATATCTTCTAATTCCTCTACCGTGTCACTCAACCTGTCTTATAAACACATTTAACTTCTTCATGATGGCATTGGCCCGTGTCCTTTCTTTGGCTGCGCCCGATAAATTATTGCAATTACTGAAACCTTCCAACGTGGAATCTGCAAAGCTTTTCAGGACCTACTGCACCTGTGGCTATGTTTCTGTTTGTGAGCTAGTTCAATTGGTATTACCGATAGATGACTAAGTCTTAAAGTGTAACTGAACAGTAATGCAACTGAGAACTTTCGGTTTCTTTATGATCTTCATGTGTCATACTCAGTTGTAGGCATGAGGTTGTCACATTATCAATGAAATAACTGTAAGCCCGGAATACATAAGAATGGTTATGGATGAACATTTTCTGATACCTGTGTTTATTTCAGAAAGGAATCTGCAGTGTCAGCTAATTTAAATTTGCCACAAGCTTAATGGCACTGATGTGTCTATAGTCTTCAAACAAGTCTCCGGTTGTTTTAGGTCCCTCTATTTTAAATATGAACGCTTCATTGCAAAATGTCCAGTTGATCTTCAAACTGGGTTTCAGGCCAATTTCATTGTTTCTAGTTATCAACTATATAGATTAAACACAAATAACACGTTAGCATAACATGTCTTCGCGTTTGGTTGTTGTTTACTTGTTTTGTCTTGTAAATACGGTTTAACATGTCAAATGTATTTTATTGTTTTATAAATACAGTTTACAATTAACAGACAGTTTCTGATATGATTAGTTTAGTACCCTTCAGACATTCCAAAGGCTGTAGAGAACGTAGAGCCAATCCGAAGTTAAATTTGATTTAAATGTGTAAATCCCTCAACTCCTTACCATGGGGTGCCTCTAAATGACGCTTTATTGCAATAATGACAAACAAATACTATGTCAAGAAAACGGAATGAACACATTCAACATTTAAATTACCTAACAAACAACTATCAAACAAATTACACTTTTTACTATTTTAAACATGTTTTGACGGCCATTTTGAAAATACACCCAGATTGTATTTCATGACCCTTTGTCTATCATTTTGCGGAATTTGTTGTGATTGCCATAATATATTTTGTTAAAACCTAACACATATGAGTTAAATTGATTATGCATTATGTATTTGGCGGCCATTTTGAAAATGGCGGCCATTTTGAAAAAAGACTGACGCGGGTCCATAGCCAGATTTTCTGGAATGGTACTGCCTAGCCATGTGCAAAGTTTCGTGTTTTGTCAAACAATGCACACATTTTTCACCAATCTGCCCCATTTATTTATATATTTCAGTGAATGGGTTTGTATTTTTGATTTTTCTTTGTCGATCGCAGGTAAAGCAATGAAATAGGTTCGCTATAAAAGTGCCTTATATACGGGTTATATACACATATGCTCACAGAAGGCTTTGTCTTTATTTTTAGAAATCACTTCCATGAACAGGACCACTTTTCATCCATAATTTAAAATTGGAGTTATCAATTTATCAAACAGATTTTGTATTACTATGATCTTTCTTCTCCTTAATTACTCACACTGCACACATGCTCATCTGTATATTATCTCGGAGGTTGGATGATGTAGCAACAGTAGATAAAAATAGAAATGTGTCCATGGGACACGGATGCCCCCACTGAATAACAATCACTGTAAAACGTAAAATTTGACGTAAAAGGGCATAAACAGACATTATTAAAAGCGAGTTTCATCTCAAGCTTCAGAAGCCAGACATAACTCACATTTGGTACACATGTTGTTTAGGCAATTCCACCCGTCTCTATGCAAAGTGGACAAGAGCCAATTCTAATCAAATGTGCCTCAATATAAACTCTATTAATAGCTACAAATATAGCTTTAAACAAAACGTGTTAGTTTTTAAATATCACTTTTATGTTAGTAAAGTTTCAGCGATAATCTAGTAACAGGTGCAGGTCAAGGATTTGAGTTTAGAGGTGTCGTGAAATCTTGAACGCTAAAATTCTGTTTCATATTTTCAGGTGTGTATGTGTGTGTGTGTGTGTGTGTGTGTGTGTCGCCCATGAATCTGCCCTTGAGTCAAGTCCACATACAACTGGAATATTAACCTAATTTTAGTAGAAAAATGTAATTCGCCTTTTTGTTTTATTTCTCAACTGCGATTTGGAATGAAAAGTGATAAATGTATATATTGTGAATTATATATAATATGAATAGACGCATTCGCTGTTCTTGAACTTTGAGTATAGATACTTAGCAATAGCAAGTTTGTTGATTGGGGGGTTTTTTCTTCTTTTTTTAGTGAGGTTGGGGTGGGGGGTGGGGGGGGGTTCGAGGAAGAATGTGTCGTTGTTTGTTCATCTTCTGTGTTTTCGATAGTTTCTATACATTTTGAATGGGATTATGGAAAGCACATCCTGGTCTTTAACTTCAATTTCGCTTCGTCAAGGTAACAAAATAGGCGACATCTTCAGAAAAAAAGCAAAAGAAATGAAAACGAATGAATACTTTGAACATCGAGTTGCACTCCACATTACCTCTCATGACCATACTCAATAAAACCGAGTCGGCTACTTTTATCTCTTGTTTCTTTTTGTTGCTTCCAATTAATCCCCTTTTCAGTAGTTATTGACATTCACACTAGCTTTTGTTTATTGCTGTGTGCGGCCGTAAAATGTCGCCCCGAAACCGAATCGGTAGTGCTAGTCTTTTGGGATCATCAAGCCCAATATGTGTCGCTTTAAAGTATAATATCGCTTAAGCCGGTATTAGGGGGTGTTGTAATTTACATTAACACTCATGAACAGACTCAATAAAACTGAGTCTGCTACTTTTATTTCTTGTTTGTGTTTGTTGCTTCCAAGGATCCCCATTTCAGTATTTATTATTAAATAAATTAAACGAATTGAAGTATAATATTAAACATTGGTATATTTTACAAATTAAGAATTGAATAAAAAGAATAATAACTATTATAGCAAAGTCGATGATGGCACATCACAAATATCAGCACTTAGTTCTCATGTATTTATCCCCGTCATATATGAACATCCTCCTTCTAATGGTGTAGAAAGAATTCAGGTTTCAAGGAAACAATGCAAGAAAATTTTATTAACAATTTTGAAAACTGACGTTGTAATGTTTTCTTTGTAACTAGGTGATGGCTCGCCAATCCTCATACACCTTAATCCATACAGGAACTAAATAAAACAAACCCCTAAGAATAGGATAAAAGTAAATAAATTTATGTTTTGTCTACCATTATTGAAAAGCAGGAATTTGTTATCAAATACCTACAATGTTTACTTGCAAAAAATATGATTACGTTATCATATTTTATCAAATTTCAACAAATGTGTATATTACTGCTTTGAACGGTTTAACTACACTGCTGCTTTATTTGCCCTACATAACGATGGAAATACAAACCTTTTGAAATTAAACAGTCTTTATTTCAATGACCAAATAACTCTTGAGACCACCTCTACTATTATTCGCGGACACAGTCACGTCCTTTGTATACGTCTTCTGCGACAAGGACTATCGCAACCCGACTTTAATGGTCACATGATTTGCAAACTACGCAAGATCCTTAGTCATGATCACGTTCATACAATCTCTATCACATTTGCTAGAAAATGCAAAATAGGTTATGTATCATTTTGCAACGTAATGCATTTGTAGTGGTAGACCCATTTACAATTCGTCAAAATGCTTTCCTCTTTGTTTTACGATAACCTGGGACAATGTCTATCTTACCTAAATCCTGAAATGGAATGTTACGTTTAGCGTTTGAAGATCTGGCTTCTTATGAATTTGTATATTCATACATGTATATATACATGATCGATCATATTTTTGTTTTACTTACCTCACCTATTACCGCTGCACTAGTTTGTTAGAGGATATAGTATAGTAATGATTTCTTCTCTAATTCTCCATTTAATTGGCCTGACAATAGGTAGAAGTGAGGTATTATGCACCCCAGGCCCTGATTTAAACCCCCAGTGACCTTTTTGTCACTACCCATTCCACGGCGGTACCACTGTTATCAACTCTTTTATGTTTGTTGTGTCCCATACTTTGCTTAATGATATTTATCGTTGTAACTGTTGTTTGTTTTGAATGCGTGTTTTGGTTGACTGCGTTCTATGTATGCTACATTTCCTGTTCGACATTGGATCTATTTTTCCTGGTGTCACATAATATCATAGCAAACCGAGATACAATCACTTACTTTTTGATGATTCACTAGGTGCTTGCTTTGATAACGTTCGATAAGATGGCGGACTTCTCATTTGTTGAACACTGGGTTCCGTAGTTGGAACTATCGGCTGTGTACATCCACGTTCTTAAAACGGAATACCACAATTACTTAGTATATATTTAATGAAAAATATTCTGAAAATATGTATTGTTCAAACACAAATATTGACTATACTCTATATTTGCGAAAACGCTGTTCAGATAATATGAATACATATATTAACAATTTTACGTTTTACAGTACGATATTAAGTTACACTCGAAGGGCAAAAATTTATATTTAGTTTCTAACAATATCAACGAAAGAACAATTGCAAATTAACTAACTTCATTCAATTTTAGTAAAAACACAAACAAATAAGAACTGATGTGTATGTACCTTTAACCATAATATCTAGTGATTCCACAGCTCCTATTAGAAGTTTCTGAAATGAAATAAAACACTGAAAAGTATTGTAAAACCTCATTGTGAAATACTCAATATTAATACGCATTTATACATTTATTTTACTGCATTTTCCTACATTGCGATCCGACTGAATCGCGCTCAATTTAGATATGAAAAGTGCAACATCTATAACGTAGGTCAAATAAGTGTACAGTAGTAATACTTTAGATAATTTAGGCCAATTATAATGTCCACTAGGTTGGAATACTATTCATTATAATGTTTCTTTGAGTGTTGTAAATGGTACTGCTTGAGGGAAGGCATGGCGATGTCTGCATTTTCTACATGATAAATCACCCGGAAATGTTCCACTGCACGTCAATACATTATTGTAAACTGAAAGTGTCTCACAATTTATTCAATTTGCAAAGTAAAACGCATTTCAAAAACATTTAGAATTCGGTTTTATTCATACTGAATCTGCCATACGTCATAAGGAATATTGATACCGTATACTATACCGTAGTCCTCGGTAAATATGCCTTTTCTCGGGTCGATAAAACCATGTATCGACCGAATTCAAACGGCAAGAATAGTTTTATTAAAAAATGTAATGTTCACCTTTTTGGCTTCTAGCTTCAAGATAGAAATACTCTAATACTGAATGCAACTATTCCTTCGGAAAGTTTTCAAAGTCAGCTGACAATTGTCTGCTTGTAAGATACTCCCTGAACAACTTCACCGACGTAAATGTTGCCCTTTTAGTATTATCGGCATCTCCATTTTCTATTATTTTCTTTTTTTCATCAGCTGTCAAAAAAAAAAAACTGACATTTTGTTGATCCCGATGACGTCATTATATTGTACATTCGTACCTATTCACGTTCGCTCGCGCATTTTTATTTTAGCCACGCCTTTGAGTCAATACGAAAATTCAATATACATTTCTCAGGTCAATACGTCGTTTTAGCAGGAATCATGTGACCAGCCTTGATCCAATAGAATTCTTTAATTTTTTGATTTTATAATAATACTTATTGTGATCATATTGTAAGATTAAGTGTTATTTTGTAGCGGTATTTACGCTAGTGGGTCCATGGAACAAGGCACAGCGGAAACGACTAATGTGTGAGCTGCGGGGTGTATTGGTGGTCACGACGTTATAGGGCGCGTAACCTCAGCTTTAGCTACCCGACAGTATATCGTCATCGCCTATGTCACGGTTCATAGATATCGAACAGGAGAAATAGCATTCAAGGACGACAGTCAACCACAAATACATTCAGAAACAAAGAACAACTTTAAAGATGAATAAAATGCAAGATAAGATGTCTCAAACACAAAAGGGTTGTCAATAGGGCTACCGTCTTGGAACGGTCAGTGGCGAAAAAGGCCGCTGGTGGTTTAAACCAGGTTCACGGTTCATAGATATCTAACAGGTAGAATAAGGCAACAGTGAAAAAAAATCCTGTACTCTTCGGAAATGTGCTAAATATCTTATTTAAACATAGAACTGCAAGAAATCCATAGGCAACATGTTTTTCCTTCATTTCTATTGTCGCCAATCTTTCATTTTTTTGTCTGTATAATATTCATTTCACCTTCAGTTCCATCAATATTGATTAGATTTTGTGTGATTATTTAGTACTTATCACACTGCATACTGTCTAAGATTATTTATATGCATTTATCTGTCAAAGACAAGAATGATTTTGTTTAAAAAGGGAGATAATTTGAAGAAAAACTTTTTTTTAAATAACATGAATAATTTATATCTTGATAAGTCAGTCAAATAGAAATATGTTTATTTTCATTCTATTTCTATTACATAAATCAAAAAACATGTTTAAATAGTAAATGCAGTGATAATAAATACATTAGATTTTACAGCATACAGTACCAGAGTATTGATCTTTAAGTCAGAGCCAACTCATTTCCCCATAAACCTAGTTGTAGCCTTTTGGACTACCCTGAATTCCCTATATCTTGTAGCCATATATGGCATGCCCTTGCCTGAAACATCCATCCAATGCCATATTTAAAGAGGAACTTTTCATTTCATAGCTAATTTTATGAAAAGTGTGTCATTTCGTGTTTTTTTTTGACCAATCACTGACCAATCACAGTCTCTTATTTTTAACTGACACAGACCATTGTCGAGAATTACGTACAAGAGATCTCGACCATTATTTAACAAATTTTTACATGAGACGTCAGAATCACAAACCAGTACATCGTCAAATTAAGTATAAAATACGCATTGGGGAGAATGACCAATTTAGGGCAGACATGCGTATCGCCATTGGTTTTAAACGAGCAAGCGATGATAACCTACACTTTGTTAAACCCAATTTAAACCCAATGCACATGTTAAACTCAAGACACACTCTGTTAGAGATAAACATTGGGGCATCGGACCTTATAAGTATGAATAATGGATCACTGAAATATGTTACTGAAACAGACATTGAACTGTATCATCTACTATAAAGGGAATATACATAATAAACAGTACACACTGTGAAAACACAAAAATGAAGTAGTTGCTGCTCAATAAACACAACATGGTGCGATTGATGGCTCGATTAATACAAGGAACTGAAATATGTGCATCAGTTGAAGATACCACATTGGAGACTAAAGGCCATGTCATTATTAAGAGCCTTAAACTCCCTTATCACAACTAAAGATTCAGATTATTCAAGCACTGACCAACGTCATGCTCTTTCTATCATTAATATTCACAGTTCGTGACTTTTAAATATTGTACTTGCAAATCTTTACAAACTAAACCAGACTGAGTGTCAAGAAAGCACTACCAAGGTGAAAATAGACCTCTATAAGCGAGTATTGATATTGTAATTTATGAATGAACAATACAGCGGAAAGTGGGTTCTTCTACCTGGTTGCTACCACAACAGTTATACAATATAATGCGATGACATTGACACTCTGAGGATAAAATCCGGACTGTAAAGCGACAGAGTGACAAACCAAAACTTCCCTGGAGGCAATTATACATAGCCTTTAAATCCCATGAATCAGCACAACAATTACTTGCATAGTAATGGCTGAAAGATGACGTGCCATGATGCATTGTAATCAGATAACTCACGTGTGCTGAAAGAGGCTCACCAGAATATATTGACTAAATATATGTTATTGAATTCAGAGCAATACGAGAGGTGTTTAACTTATAACGTAACACTTTCATTTTGTACCTGATTCAAACATCTTGACATTCTCGCCGAATATGTTCATTTTAATGTCAAGTCTAATGTTTCTTTCCGTATAAAACATTATGACATGAACTATTATGTGATTCCTAAATTTGCTGCATCCGTATTTTTGTAAAATGGTAAAGAATGACATTTTGAACCAAAAATCTTCAGTTATAAAAAGTAACGGCAAAACAAATTTAAAAACAAATGCTTGTGATTTGTCGTTTAAGATAATAGTAGTCTGATATGTCCATGTGTGAACGTAAAGAAAAAAATAGAGTATGCATTGTTTTGCTATTTGTCGATTTTGATTTCAGCGAAAATTTACCTGAACAAAAACTTTGAAAATTATTAAATCTATAAAAGCTTCTAGTTCGAAACATCAACTGCATGCATTGTTATGGTGCCCTCCTCTATAAAAAATAAGTTTCGTTACTTTCTTATAAGAAAAGAAATGAAAAAAAAAGTAATTTAAGATTTAGGGGCAAAACAAACACATTTGCAAATAATGATGAAAAAATATAAACTTTGACCAAAATATATGTTTATATGGTATGTGATAATACAGCAAAAATAACTATTCATTTTATGTCTCATAAAATATAAATAAAATGTTTTATGATAACCATTTCCGTTGACAAATAACATCTTAAACAAAAGTGTTACGTTATAAGTTGAACACCTGATTTTGACCAATATCCAGATTCTCATGCCCAAATGGTGTACTTTAAATTGTTCCTATAACTGGTGTCACTTGAAGAGCTAGCCACACATTTCTTTTCATACGACTGACTTGTCTATGCGCAACATATACTTGCATTTAGAGCAATAGTCTTTTTCTCCAAGGAATTGACAAACATTTTTGGCTCACCCTTTATGCGGACACGTTTGAATTTTCAAAGTTCAGTACGCAAAGCTACTGGTATGGACCATGCCCAGAAACACCAAAAGTGATAGATGACTTTGCACTTTAGCCAGCAACGATTCTGAATTTTGTTTTTTCGGCACAAAAGCTGGCGAGAATTTCTCACCAAACCACACTATCATTTGACACACCAGACACACTTCACAACAGAAGCAACATCAACTTTCATCCGGTCAGTTTAAGCAAAAGACATGGTAAAAGATGAACTGAAATATAATCCTTTTAACATTAGAGGAAATTATTTGTCTACCATCCTGACAAAGAAGAAACGAAAACAAGTATCACTGAACCAAAAACTTAACGAAAAGAATCAAAGTTGGGATTTCTTGAAAACAGAATTAAGGGTACTGTCAATCTTTGTCAAAATGACCTAAAGTCAAATTCCTCACACGTATATAATTACTTGATGAAGAAGACAAAGCTGAAGGAAAACACGCGTACACCAAATGAAGACACAACATCTCTCCTGGCCAGGGGCGTAGCTGAGCTGAAATACATATGTAGGCCCCGACAAACTAGGGTGTCCGAGGGCCTGCTCCTCCAGCGTTTTTATTTGTTGATTTTTCTTTTAAACTTAGCTATGTAAGTGTGCGTTTGGCGTTTTGACTGAACACTTGTGTGGTATTTGAATAAATATATTTTTTTATAAATTTGAGAATTAACATTTGCAATGTTGAATTACCTACACTGTAAAATAAAATAGGAAACAAATGTTGACCCATAACGGGGAAACTTTTATAGCCGCCAAACTAAACCGCTCTCATCTATATTCACCAACGTTATTGACAGTATCTAACTCTGTTTTTGAGTTATATTTGAAAATATTGTGTAAAGCAGATGATGATA